>JAJIBD010009468.1:0-40246 GCA_021461705.1 Cryptotis parvus | reverse complement strand
GCTCCCAGAGAGGAATCGAAAGAGCTATGGCTGGAATATGTTTACTTACTCAGAGTGAGAGAAGGGAATCCAGAGTTTTGACCTATGTCGCTATTCCAGAATCTGGGGACACTGTCTCATTTGCTAAGGCATCGAAAATCAGATGGGCTGGATATGTAATGTCTGTATTTGGAGAAACCACAGGCTAGAGTTAAGTTACCGGCCTACTGGATCCCACAGGATGTCAAAAGATCCCATGGCCGCCACCTACAAAGATGGTCGATCTTTCGGTCAAGACCCTGGAAGGAAACGGTTTGAGGCTCTTCATATTCCTAACTCAACCAGATGCCATTGAACTACATTAGGTTACGTGGTCGGGCCCAGTGGAAATGTGAGCTGGCACCCGCTCAATCAAATTGATGAATAATTGGATTCAACTCGATCAAGTGATCAACAAACAACTACTTGATTATTTTTCACTTACAATGCTACTCTGTTTATTTGAATTCCTAAATATAGGAACACATACAATCAATTCTTTAACAATAACAGAAATTTGCAGTATGTTATAATACTGTGTTAATTTTTATACAGTTGAACAAATTTTATATATTTTAATGAGAAATTCTTTATTAAGCCTAGATGCACTTTTTCTAATTCCTTAAACTTTAAACTGTATAGAAGACTAGTTTCTGGGTTTTTACAGGTGGAAAGTACAAGAACAGTAAAAATTTCTATTTCTGTAATGACTCCAGAGAGGACTGAAACCCTAATAATACACCTTGCTTCCCTCTGATTTTTTTGTTTTAAATATTTATTGAGGTACTTAAATCCTTCTATAGATCAGAAGGCATAAAATAGTATTTTGGAAAAAACATTTAAAATAATATTGTTCTCAAAACTCTGACATGTTGCTCCTGAAATTATTTCTCGGTAATCTATTTTCGACAGTGGTCAAGGTAGGAGGTGTGATGGCAAATAGAATTTCAGAGAAAATATGCACACTTCGTAGGCAGTTAAACTAAGACATCATTCTGGGGGCAGCAGATACAGAAGACATAGGAAAAAGGAGACATCATACCAATGAAACTTGCTTAGGGATCTTCAACTGAGTTGGAATAAATGCACAAGATTCCTAGGAACAAGTATTCGAGGAAAAGACCAAGGTTGCAAAACCGCTGACAGCAATTATTATAGGTCACTCGTGCCCTTTTTGACAAGACTGAGACTAGAAGTCGTGTTGAAAAAAATGGGAACAACTATTTAAACTAGTAACCCTGGGTTCTTGGATGACAGAGTCTAGAAGACCTTTGAGCTGAGCTGCCTAAGACCACGTACGCTATAGGCACATAAGGCACTATCAGTGGTGAAGCCTATGGAAATATTAACTTCAGGTTCTCAGCTCTCATTCACTCTTTCCTATTCCCGCACCCCCACTCTTACCATTTTCTAATTGACCTTATTCCTGGAGCCTATTAAGACATTTATGCTAAACTTTGTATCATCTATTACTCCCTTATTTCCAGCCAATTTCTAAGTTGAAGGGGGTCCGATCAATAAATTCACTATGGGGATATAATATACTAATAAAAGTTTTATGACTTGCTCTCCCAGAATGTGCATTGCTTTGGACAGCTGCCTAAACTAAAAAATTAGGATGTAATGGGTGTAATTTAGGCAGCCCATCAAGCAGCTGAAGAAGGTATTTTTGGAGGAGAGGTTTCCTCAGCATCCTTTGGGATTACCCCTCTACCTCTTCCAAGGTGGATAAGACAGAATCAGAACAAGCACATCAGTGACCGAGTCTCTCCCCAGACTGTCTGCGGTTGCTTCTCAATGATCTTCCCGCTCCTTCCTAACCACCTAGCTTTTCACATTTTCACACGTATTTAGTCTGTTAATACTGACCCCCTTCTATGTGGATTCCAATATTTTAAAGCATTTGAAAGTAACTGGGGGATTATACATATTTCAAGACTGAGTGTGTTACACTTTGAGCTTCATGCTGATTTGCCTTTCCCAATTCTCCTTCCTAAAAAAGCAAGCAAACACATAAACAAAACTTCCAGAATATTACTTACACTTGAAGATGAGATAAGGAGAGCTGGTTGCCAAATAGAAGATAATTATTTAGTAAACCCTTCTTAGACGTACATTATTAGTAAAATATTGCTATCTACTGATTCTGAATATTTTAACTCAAAGACAGGAGGAACATGCATGTGCGAAAAGTTCACAAGGCGCAATGGAGAAGCTCCCAACACCATAATTGGATAGTGTTTTTTATGTAGCACAATGAAATTTTCTTTGTCCTAGAAGACAAAACACAAACGTCACATTAATGAAGAAGCTTATTCTCGAGCGGCAGAGAAGGGAATGCCAAAACACAACAGCAAGTGTCAAGTGATCAAAGGATAAAAAATGGGGATAGGGGAAGAAATGAGGTATCAGTGAGGGTATCATTCTAGAATTTTGGACTGGAATGGTTTCTTTCAAGATCTGAACCTGGTATGCATGCATCTATTTCCTTAGAAATTTTCTAACTATGCAGGAAATGTACAAGTATTGTGATATTGGTGAAAAAGGCAGGTCAGATAGAGATCATGTGGAAGGAGGGCCAGAAATCTCAGGAAAGATGACATCCCAATTTAGCTTTTCAGCACTTTTGCATTTCTGTCACTTTATCCTCTAAGACCCATTTTAAAACAACTTCATATTTAAAGAACTATGATTGCTGCAACTGTGTATTAAAAGTAGTGTTCGCCAGATTATCTCCAGTCAAAACATTCTTTTAAGAGTTTAGTTCTATTCTCAGAGAAGTGTATTTCGGCTAATCCTAGTTGGGTCTGGCCCTAGTCTTTCTCCCAACATTCTTTCTCTCTTTCTGTCTTTGAATGTCTCTTAAATCTTTAGATCAAAGTACATGTTCTAAATTGCAGTACAGTAGAAAGTGTTTCTTTGTGTTATTCCTACAATTTCCTGAACACTGCTGTGATTCATTTTAAACAATATTACTCTAGAGTTTGAAGTGGCTTTACAAAAAGGACTAAGCATTTTCATTCCCAAAGAGGGGCATGATAGTATTTTGTTACATTATATGAATCACTTCACATGGAAACAAAGGAGGGAAAAAAGAGATACAGAAGTATGTGTGATCCAGCAGGCATACATCTCCTATTCTGTCCCAAGGAATGAAGTAAATTTCAGGTGGAAAAATGAGATGAGTATTCCTACAAGGGAACCTCAATAGCTCACAGTATCATGGAAAGGGAAGAAGGGAAGTAAAGAAGGGTAAAATAAAATAAGAAGCTTTACAAATCACTAAATCTGTGGAGCAAATGATGGGCAATACTTTGGCTTTTTATTATATTTATTGTACTTATTCTAAGAACATCAATACCTAGATAATATGAGTTAAGGGGGTATAAGAATTTACAATAATAAACTAATTAGGGAAATTCATAAATGAGAACAACACAGAACATCCTAGAACCTTGAGAAGGTGAATTAGTAACAGAAACATACATATGTCCTGGCATGGTTTTTTTAAATTTTTGCTTCAAAAGTAGGTACCTGGTAGGGAGATACATGATCCTCGAAGGGGTGGTTTTCCAGACAAGACTTACCCAGTACACTTTAGATGTGCTGATCCTCGCAATTTCCCAAGCTGTGGGAGAGTAGACTATAGATTTTGTGAGTAGCAGGAGAGACTGCATTCATGTTCTTCCCCCAAAGAAAAAAAGCAGTGATAAATCACTCATTATTAACCTGTTAGTGGGTTCCATTACGATTTATTCCCTACTACTTTGTTTCTGATTTGAAGGATATTCCCTAAGTTTCCCACTTTGATCTTCTCTCCCATTCTAGCTCTTGGTTGGTCCTGTGGCTGATGGTCTGCTTATTGTTTTTGGAGTCTGGTCTTTTTGTAAACAACTGGATTGGGACACCTAAATTTCAATGTTCCGAAAGCCATTAATTTTTCCTAGATAAGAGATTCACTTGACCGGTAGGCTCTGTTTTGGAAGCAGAAAGCCCGTCATTTAGGCACTTTTGAGACTCACAGATGGGGCAGAGCTGCTACCTAGCTCACTCCAATGCCCAGCCACTCACAAGGAACTGGGAGGGGCAGCGGGTTCTATGAGTCTGGCCCCACCACCCTAGCAGGGAGCCTCATGCCAGACAACTCCCCGCACTCCATGAGGACCACCTTTTTCCATATCCTGGTTACCCTCTGGTACGGAACTCACCCAGACAGAAGAGCCTAGCCTCAACAGCCCGCCCACTCGCCTCTTAGCAGCTGCTTTTCATCTGCCAAATCAGAGATCGAGGGTAACTTAAGAAAGTAGGTCACCCACCACGGCAAGAGCCTGGCAAAGCTACCTGTGTCTATTTTGATGGTAAATACATGTATTGAACAAAATTATAAAACCTCATTCTCATGACCCGCTGGAGATGGTTTGAGTTTTCTTTATGTTCCTGAGTGCAAGGATGCCCTTGGGCTTTTACATAGCATGCACAGACATATGGGAGGTTTACGGAAAGCCTGCTCAGAAAAATCGATGATAAACAGGAGCGACGGTGGATATAGTGAAAAATTACTTGACATCATCCTGATTACCAAAGTAAATAGTCTTAAGAAGCAGTGACCATGCTGAGGGTCATACTTTTTGCTTCCACAACTCTAGCTTGGTACTAAGGTAAATAATTACAACCCAAGAAATCGTGAGACTGAAGAAGGCTTTCTATGAGGTTCCGTGTTTAGAGTACCTGAGCCGAGTCAAAGTTCAACTCATCATCATATCTTCTTGCAGGTTAGCAGCTGCAAGGGAGCCTCCAGAGCCCCTACGAGTAAGACCTCAGGTGGGTCAAACACTGTGAAGACAGTCTGAGTTCGCCTCTCCCTCTAAGCTCAAATGCTCAGTGATAATCCAAAGGTCATAAAGGAGTTTTTATTGCTTGTGCTTCATTGCATTTGATCCCAATGCCGGGAGAGGCTACTGTTCAGATTACATTTTTTTTCCAGGTCAACCTTAATTAACTTTATTAATGTATTTATCGTGAAGGGAAAGCTACGGAGCTAGTCTCTGCACATATTTTGTTTTGATCCTCTGCCCGTGAGGCATCAGGCTTTGCATACCTATTTAGAACCTAGGGCTAAAAGATAGTGACCATTCTGAATGGTCCCAAAACTTTAAAAGCAGAGATCCACATGCCTTGGGGAGTCTAGATAAAGTAAAGACCCTAGAGTAAAGTGGAAGAAAAGAAAAGAGATAGACCAGAAAGAGCTCTGAGGCTTGGTATCTTGGGAGACTTCCATTCACCTTCCCTGTTGCATTCCAGACTGTGTTTTGGCAAAATTTATAAGAAGTATTTAGTATAGTAGGCTGCTGTTACTAATTCTCAGCATGTAAGCTGAATTTTAATGATGTCAATATGTCTCTAAAGGACATGGGGACTTTAGGTTCATACTTTTTCTCTAAATGGGCTCAGTGTCTCTGTTATATTACAAGCTTAGCAGTTATTGAGGGAAGAAACACAAGTAAAGATGCCTTGGCTACTGGTAGACCTTACCCTTGCAGGGTGTTAATATTGTGCGAAAATCATTTCATCACCGTTACTCATATGTATATAATGCGTTTGAACTTGGCTTGACACATTATCACTTTAAAGATTTGGAGTTTGAAATCCATGTCTATACTTCTAAGATCACCACCTAAAACTTCTAATGCATAAGGCGAAACATGCTAATTAATAGGAAATAATAGAAAAGCAAAATTTACCTCTACTCACTCTGTACCCTAGAGACAGGTAAATGAAGACTTTCAAAGCGGTTCCCTGCAGAACATGATTCAAAGTCACTTAGAATGGCTCTCTCTTTGAGATTGCCCACCTCCCTGCCATTTTGGTAAGACTCCTGTACAGCCTTAACACCTAGAAGTCAGGAAAGCCCCTACAGCATTCAGATAAGCATGGGTGTATTGAGCTATGCTTTCAAGTAGGAGTGAGACAGATCCAAAAGTTTGTTATCATTTAGTAATGTATTTCCCACTGCTTGGACTTGAGAAGTTTTTTCTTTTTTCTTTTTGGGTCACACCCAGCAATGCTCAGGGTTATTCCTGGCTCTTTTTTTCATATCTTTTTTGGGTCAAACCTGGAGATTCACTAGGATTAGTTCTGACTCTGCACTCAGGAATTACTCCTGTGCAGTGCTCAGGGGACCATATGGGATGATCAGGGGATCACGTTCCCACCCAATGGTCCTATCGTTCCGGCCCCGCTTGGAGAGGTTTTGAGTGTTAACAAGCCAATGGGCAGGTACCCTGGGCCTCTAGATATTGCCTGAGAAAAGTTGGTGAGTTTCTTCACAAGCACTAGAGAGATCTTAAATCCTCCTCCATCTTTTATATGAAGGGAGTGAGGCAGACAAAGAAAGGAAGTGCAGGGGGAGCTAAGTCAAAGGTAAGGGTGTGATTACAGGTAGGACCCTCCTCCACAGGTCGGTTGTCAGCTCAGGAAAGATTTATTTAGAAGATTCATTTACAAAAAAACAATTACTTTATTTAAAAACTGTAGCTGTGCACTAGAATAGACAAATTAAGTCCAGAAAGAAGAGATGCCTCAGATTCTGTACAGCAAGGGCTCTGAACAAGATGCCTCTGAGCGGCTCCACAGGCTTGGTATTGTCACTTGCTCATGTCATCACATTTGGTCTTTCCTGAGACCTAAATTGCATCATCTGTTAGAGAGTCTGGTGTGGGGCTAGGGGTGGTGTCTTCCAGTGGTAAGGAAATGGCCATATCTGAGTAGTCTCGTGGTTCTTCTGCCAGCTTTCTTTGCTGGAAAGCCTATGCATCTAGAGCCTAGGTAAGTAATATTGTTCTTGGAACAGCACTCTGGAGCTGCTATTCTGCCTGGCACCTACTCCTGGGCTCAGGTCCCATCCCACCACAACACTGGCTCTAGGTGGAGTGAGAAGGAAATGTAGAGATGAACAGCATGTACTGGGTCACTGAATTCTTCAAAGAGAGTTAGAGGATTTCTTTTCAGTAGCATTCTCTTAAAAATAACGAGCCCTCAGTGAAGAAAGTCAAAACCAGGAGACCTTACATTTAATAGGTGAAATTCATGGACAAAAAATAATTTAGGCTGAGAGAGGGGGCCTACAGGTAGGGCTTGCCTTGCAAGCAGCCGCTGATGCAAGCCGGGTTCTATACCTGGCATCCCTATATGGTCCCCCGAGCAATGCCAGGAGTAATTCCCGAGTGCAGAGCCAGGGGATATTGAGCATTGCCAGGTGTGACCCAAAATAATAAAATGATAATAATTGGGTCACTATACATTTTTGTTTTTCCCATTCAAGAAAGTAAATGATAAGATGGGGAAAGTATAGGATTTAAGGGTTAGAGAGGTTAGTTGTGTTGGGGTATTCCAGTCTCTCAGTAATAAGGAGCAAAAAAAAAATTTCCCCCAATTGTTATTTCCTTTATTTAAAACACCTAGAATTACAGTTTTTTTCATAGTTGGGTTTTGACCAGAGTAAAATTTGTCAGTATCAGTCTCTGCTCTACTCTAAAAGTTACAGTTTCTGCATTTACCTCTAATTATGAATTCTACACAAAATTTGTTTTTAGTGAATAAATTGTGTGTGCATGTGTTAAGAAAAGAAACAGAGAGACAGAGGAAAAAGTAGAAAAAGAGGCAGTCACAAGATGTGTTTTGAAGCTCCGGGTAACAACAGAAGACCCTGAGAGGAGAACAGCTATTAGTGGATTCTACTTACTGTTTCACTGTATGATTTTGGACAAATATGTAAATACTAAAACAGCAACGAGAATATGGTATAGTTTGCCTGCTGACACAGAATGACTCATCTTGGTGCTTCCTCTTCTATTTGGGAAGCATTGTGATCAAGAAGAGATTAAATGTGTTTTACTGTGTTTGGGAACATTGGAACATTCATGAGAACGAGAATATGTAACTATTGAAATTTCGGACTCCCGCCAGGCAAGATACAATGTTGAAAAAAGCATACAGATTGGTGTCCTGGGTTTATTCTGTCCTATTCGACCTCACCTCACTTCCTGGGTTACTCAGGTGAGGAGCTAATTCAGCTGGTTCTAACTGGCTCAGTGAGGTAAGTATTATTAATGCAAGTCTCTTATTTTGTCAAACTAATAGTCCCTGTGAACTTTTGTTCTTTTATTGCATCTAAATATTAGACATGGTGGCGCTTTCAACAGTCGGGGTTTACAGTTGATTTCAAACAGTTCTTCTTAGAAATGTTGAGGGATGAATTCTCTTGAATTTTGACCAAAAAACTGGAAGCTATCTCCCGGGCATGTAAGAAGGTGAAAGAACTGGCAGTCATGAGCTTAAGAAACAATCCCTAGATATACCGTATAGAAAATCATTTTGAATATAAATTTGGAGGCGGGAAGCTTTGGACACCGCGGCTGACCTGGGTTCCAACCTCCAGAATCCCACCATGGGTCCCTTGAGAATTTCTGGTAATTTCTGAGTGAGGTCAGGAAATGTGAGCATTGCAGGTGTGAATTAAAAAAAAAAAAAAAAGATTATTTCATACTGTAGTTCCATAGTGCTCACCAAAAACAGAAGAACCGATGGCAATCAAGCTGATTCTACTTAAGCCAGTACATACAAAGGTTGTAGAAGTTCACATATAGGTATGGCAGCGACTGAAAGTTTGGGCTCATCTTCAATCTTTGGACTTCTAAAATTACTGCAAGTAGGTGAATATTGTTGTTGAACCCTCGTAAGTTACCCTTGCACCTAAGACACTTTGGTTTTACCCAGACATGAGAGCTAGATCTCTGTGCCACAGAAACTTTTGTCAGCAGCCCCTACTAACCTAAAGTCATTCTGCATATTTTACACTAAGTCCTCATTAGACTTTATGATTCAAACTCATACACCGCTGGCTGCATCATTTGTCCGAATTTCTTTTAGTTAAATGCTTGGAAAATTATTTGTTAATAATGTACTGTTTGGGTCTCTTGTTGAAGAGACTTTTAGATAGAAAACTTTAAGGACTTAGTTTTTAGGACTTAAGCGACAAGACAAAGGGAACTAAAAAATGAGTATCCTAAGGAGGACACCTTGAGGCTGCATCAGAGATCTTGGTTCGTGCACCCTTGGCAATCATTTGTGTGTTACCCTGGCACCTCTCCTTAACCAAGGTAGGATGCATGGTGCCAGACTTACCAACCCATTCATGGGGCTGTAAGTTAAGTCCTCTTTCCATATTGCATTGAACTAACATGTTGGAACTCTGTTCCTGGATCTCTGCCATATCAATTACTGGAACTACAAGATAATACAACAGTATTATCTTGACCACAAGCTAGAACAATAGAGATTAATGTGCTCCTAAAGCTTACAGGAAGAATGATATTTACAGAGACTTATCCAGCCGGTTCATCATCCGGACTCCACAGCCTTCATGAGAGCTCCATTTAAGAGTATCTTCAATTTCGCCTGGCTTCTGTAAGACCCATCCTAGGGGAGGGTGTAGAGTCCTATTTGTGTAATGTTCTAGGTATGTTTTGGACACTGAGAGACAGGTGACGAACAGGTGGCGAGCTACTACCAGCTCTCCATATATTGAACTCCGCTGTCCCACTGACCCTGAGGGTCTGGGAGGGAGAGCCGACTTGTCCGGCCCAGTCTATCATCCCAAAAGAAGCTCAGAAAAATCCAGAGGAACCCCTTTACACCATGCTGGCGCATTTTTTCATCATCGGTTTCTATAGATTAGAGCTACATTAAGATAGAAGCCAATCTCAAAGCCATGTTTTTTAGAGAGCCACCTTACAGAAACCTTATTTCTTAAGCGCCCAGGTATGCTCCGGAACTAGAGAACTAGATACACCGGCATAGCTGCTTCCAGCTTTTTGCCGCTTGCCCTTGGACTGTTGCTGAGTCACTTTGATTATCGGCAAATTCCCAAGCATATTCTACCCACCCTTCTCAGCAAGCAAGCCACTAGAGAGTATCTTGGAAAAGCTCTGGGAGGCTGCCTGCTGTCCATCATGTATTTTATTGCCAACTAAACTGAAAAACAATGGATTGCTCCCTGACCTTTGAAAAGATGCCCTAAATAACAGGTGGGCATTAAGAAGACGAGCCAGGTGAATCCATTCGACTCTCAAAGAAGAGCTTACCGGACAATCCGTGCTTCTGAAGGGCAGTGGTGGATATCGTGTGGAAAAAAAAAAATCAATGGAATGAAGGCATCAACAAGAATTTTTAGTGAGATTCTAATTTCGGTTTGAAAAGACTGATGTGGAGCTGGAAGGAGCTGAAGGCAGCCAGACTGGAGTTACTTCATAGAGCTCCAAAACCAACTTTAAGAGAAGGGGCTGAAAATACTACTCAAGACAAGAGTAAACCCACAAGAACAACAAAGTTATAAAGAAGATCTACAAATCCTGACAATAATCTACCCTCAATGTCGAAAGTACCCAAGTCTAAACACAACAGTTAGAAGAAAGGCAGAGTGACTAAAAGGATTTAAAAAATTGAACCCAATATTCTTCCGCCTTTAAGAAATGCATTTGGACTAATCCTGAGCAAACATGAGGCCAAAAAATCTAAATCTGAAAGAATCTTCAGCGCAAATAACTCAGCTAAGGGTCAGGGTGGCCGATATGAGGATCCCACAACACTAGAGCTTCAGGCTGAAAAGTTTAGAGAGATAGTGAAGGTCACTTCTTAATACTTAAGGGATATGTATATTAAGAAGGAATTATTTGCTCCTAAACATATATACCTATGAGGGGCCAGAAAAGATGACTTAAAGCAACTGCTAATAGAAACTTCGCTTTATAAGCAAGACATTCTGACAAGCTACAATTTGTATTTGGAGACTTCAACTTACTGAAAGGAATTTGATTTTCTGTTTAAAATGTTAGCCTAGGGCTGTATTTTTTTTTAAGTAAGTCAATCCAAGTGTGAGCCACCATTATACATTCCGCCCATGAGGATCTTCATATAGTGTTTTTGAAAATTCTAGAATTACAAATCTAGAATGTATTTTAATAATTATTATTTACTTTTTCCTAACAAGAAGTGTTAACTGGTTACAACTGTTAATTCATTTATTTTTATATAGGACCTAATGGGGTTCTAATATCCATCGAAATATGTACTTAAAATAAGAAGCCTCCAAAAGGAACACCCAATAGCAGGACCTAAAGAATTGTGCATAAGCGAACATCTTAATGGATTAAACTTTTGCATGCTTTCTGGGCTCAAGTTTCAACCTTATTTTAGAAAAAAGCTTTGGACAATTTTTACACATGTTAGTGAAAGGAGACAGAGTGTAGTGAGATATACTAAAATTTCCCCTGATGAGTTGAAATTTCACCATAATTTTACGCCCATTGACTCTAATGGGCGTACTGTCTCAATGGATAAGCTGTTGAAGTAGCCAACAAGTTAATAAATCTGTAAAAAATTCTAATCATTTTCTGTAGAGTTAACTTTTGGAAAGAATATCTGGTTTTGAACTAAAACATGACCACTCTCTCCCAATACCTACCCATTGTAGTTAGGTGGGGTTGGTAGCTTCAGCAGTTTTCTAAATTTTGCGTATCCCCACTTTTAGCTTTAAAGTAGGTTGTTCAAATATCATACCTCACTCAAGTGAGAGAAGGGAATCTGGATCCGACCTCTGTCTCTATTCCAGAATCAGGGCGCAGTCTCATTTGCTAAGGCATCGAAAATCAGATGGAGCTGGACATGTAATGCAATTTGGAGACAACCGCTGACTAGAGCCATTACTTACTGGATCCCCGGGATGTAAAAAGATCACGTGGCCGCCCACTACAAGATGGTCAGACTTCTTTGTCAAGACCCCTGAAGGAACGTTTGAGGATCTTCATATTCTGAATCAACCAGATGCTATTGAGCTACATTGGCACATGATAGGGTCCAATGGAAATGCGCACAGGTCCCGCCGAGCAAGAAGGTAACATCCTTGAGAGGAAAGAGGGATGTCATGATATCACAAGAGCCTCACCCAGAATTCTACCTGGTAGTGTAGAGGGTGACAGTAAGCCAGAGGATCCACTCCAGACTACCACTTTGGCATTAGGGGGAAACAACACAGATCCCTACCACAAAGAGTGGTTTGAAGGAAAAAGAGTCTGGAAGCCTCAACTAAGGAATACCAGATACATAATCTCTGACAAAGAATTCAGAGAGGAAATAGTGGAGAGAAATTGAAGTAGTAATAAAAGATCTTTCCAAACACAAAAGCCCAGGTACAGATGGATTCATAGTGACTCTTACCAAACCTTTAAAGAAGGACCTACTGTCAGTCCTTTACAAGGTTTTCCAGAAACTGAAGAAACAGAAACATTCCCAATTTCTACAACTGCCATACCATGAATCAGACAGACACAGATAAAAAAAAAACTACAGACCAATCATTCTAATGAAGACAGATGCAAACATCTTCTTCATTTTTTATTTTTCTTTTGGGTATCACACCTGACAATGCTCAGGGGTTACTCCTGGCTCTGCACTCAGAAATTAATTGTGGTGCTCAGAGGACCAAACCCGGAGTTAGCCCCTAAGCAAGGCAAATGCCCTACTGCTGGATTATTGCTTCAACCCTGATAACAAACATCTTCAACAAAACAGTAGGCAAATAGAATCCAAGACTCATCAAAAAGATCATGCACCATGACCAGTAGGATTCATCCTGGGGCTGCAAGGATGGTTTAACATTCACAAGTCAATCAACATACTCTATCATATCAATAAAAATAAAAATGTATGATCATATCAATAGATGCAGAGAAAGCATTTGACAAGTTCCTGCACCAGTCATTGTAAAAGCTCCCACCATAAAATGGGAATTTAAGGAACTTTCCTCAATGTAGTCAATGCCATTTTACCACAAGCCCACAGCAAACATTATTCTCAATGGAGAAAAATTGAAAGTCTTCCCCCCTAAGATCGGGGACAGGACAAATTTGTGTACTCTCACCACTTCTATTCAATATCATACTGAAAGTATTTGCTATAGCAGGTAGAGAAAGAAAGGACATTAAAGGAATCCAGATAGGAATAGAAGAAGTCTAGATACCACTATTTGCAGATGACATGATATTGTACTCAAGACTCCTAACTCTATACCAAAAAGCTTCTAGAAACAATATATTTGTATAGTCAGGTGGCAGGTTACAATATCAATACCCCAAAAATCCATGGCTTTCCTATTTGCAAATAACAAAGAGAAGAAAATGATATTAAAAAATCAATCCCAAAAAATAAGAAAAGTACTCAGATATGAAAAAAACAAATCAATCCCAAGTAACAATTGTGCCACAGAAAATCAAGTACCTAGGAATCAGCTTAACTAAGAATGTAGGGGACTGTTGGGGATGCCACCGGGTTCACCAACAGTACCGGAAGCAGTTCCTACCTCTGAAGCTGGCAGGGAATGGATGAAAACTCAGGTATCCAGCGCAGGTTTTAAAATGCTTTACTTATCACAGATTTAGGCATATAAATCAACAGTAGGAAAAACCCCTGTGCAGGGATTCCTGGCCAGAACCAAGCCACATGTAGGCCAAGATGGCTGCCATCACATGTTAAGGCCCCTGAAAAGAGGGGGACAAAGACAAGACCCCAAGAAGAGTGCAAGCCCCAAAAGAGAGAGCTCCAAAAAGAGAGACCAAGAGAGGAAGCAGCCTAGTTTTATACCCCTGCAACTCAGACCTCCCACTATTATTGAAGCAGGGAGGGTCAAATGCCCTTAGGTAATTTCTCCCAGCACCTCACCTAAACCCTATCACTGTATCACTGTCTTCCCGTTCATCATCGATTTGCTCGAGCGGGCACCAATACTACATCTCCATATGTCCTCTCTCATGCTAGTAGAACCCAAGGGCATCTGCTTGCTCCAGGAACATAAAGAGCCTCAATCCATTCCGAATGAGGTCTATAATTTGTTACTGGTATTTGGCATATCAAATACAACACGGGTAGCTCGCCAGGCTCTGCCGTGCAGGTAGCATACACTCTTGTAGTCATCTCTAAGTCCAGCATTTATTGATGAACCAGGCTGAGCTTATATGCTAATGTCTTGAACCAAGATCTGCCTGGAAAAGCCTTTATAGGGTAGAAAGGGTTTCTGAGATGGCATGCCTTTGTACCAAAGACTATACTAATGCCAGTTAAATATTTCTCCAAACCTTCACAAGAGTCTTGTCTACTTCACGGTAGTTTTGTATGTTGCGGACTCCTTTAAGGGCCGCTGCATTTGGCTCAAAACATTAGCATAATAAAGGGCCTAGGTGAGGTGCAGGGAGGGATTACCTAAGGACATTTGACCCTCCCTGCTTTCCATAACAGTGGGAGGAAGGTCTGAGTTGCAGGGGTATAAACTAGCCGGGTTTTCACTCTCACGCTTCTTTGGGGGCTCTTCCAAGCGGTCGCCCTGCTTGGAAGTCTGCTTCTCCTTTCTCAAAGCCTTTACACATGGTGGTCGCCATCTTGGCCTACACGTGGCTGGGGTTCTAGCCTGGAATCCTAAGCATCGGGCTTTTCCTTTTGCTGATTTGTATGCCTGAACCTGTGATAAGTAAAGCCTTTTAAAACTGCATCGAATTCCTGAGTTTTCATCCATTCCTCGCCCGGAGGTAGAAGGGAACTTCGCTTCCCGGCACTGTCGGGACCCGGCGGAGCGCCCGACATTTGGCGTCCCTGGCGTGGGCACAACGAACATCGTTTGGCCTAATTATCATCGGACAGAGATCATCTGCCTCCGAACCGTGAGTAAAATGATGGATATCTCATGGTATAGATACATTGTATCTTTTATTGGCTCAGAACCATACATAGCCCAGTCTATAAAGTTCCTCTCTGAGAACTACTCTATCTTTTCACAAATCATCTGGGTCCTTGCAATTTTTAAACTGTACCTTTGTGTAAGGACGATGTTTAATAGAGAGAGGGAAGAAAGTAATAAATTGAATGCAATCTTAAGGAGGCTGAGGTTTACTCAGCGATTAAAGAAATAAGTGAGGATCATAAAACTACAGGTAGACTGGTCTTAAAGCTTGAGGACAGAATTATTAAACAGAGTTTAAAATTTGAAAAGAAATTAGGAAGAACAGGAAAGTAAAATTATTAAACAAAATTTAAAATTTTAGGAAAAATTAGAAGAACAGGATTTAAAATTCAAAGAAAAATTAGAAGAACAGGAAAGTAAAATTATTAAACAGGATTTAAAATTTGAAGTAAAGTTTGAAGAGGCAGAAGAAGGATGTCAATAAAATCAGCACTATCTTAGAGGAAGAAATTGACAAACAGAGAGTTAGAATAGATGGACAGAAAGAGGGAGGTTTGGAAGTTACACATAAGATTGAAAGAACAAAAGGAAGAAATATATAGGAAACTTGAAAACTTAAATCAAGAAATGGATGTGTTACGCAGGGAGATCTCTGATTTCATAACTTATAAATCAGGACCTAGCGCATACCCAATACTGAGGCGTGAACCAACAAAAAGCCGTTCACAAACACACCCCAAGGCTGTAGACTTGAAAAAGGTGTATACATTCCCAGCGAAAAAATCTAAAAAAAGAATTCTAATGTGGCTGATAACTTAGAGGAGGAACAGGAAAACCAGGAGGAGGCAAATTCCCAAGTTGAAAATCTCCCCAAAGTTAATACCCTCAAAGGGGAAAATGCTCCACTGGCAGATACTACAAGCTCTGATGAGGAAGAGCGGGAGGAACAGGTTAGCGCGTGGTGCAAGCTCCACGAGCCTTTGCAGTTCCTGTGGTTGTCAATCTAATAATAATCAAAGAGCAAAGCGCAGCAATCTTTCTCATGACCAATCTAAAGATAAAGTAAAACCGATTCATGAAGACTTAAAAATTGAGTCAATAATCCTGTTTAGAAAGGCTTTGCGACAAGTTTGGAATATCAAGTCCTTATTCTTTAAAATATCTAGCTGATTGGAGCCAAAATAATCAGTGGGTATTGGCAGACTTTGAAATGGTAGCCCATACTTGTCTGAACCAATCACAGTTCATGCAATGGCAAATGTGGTATACAGATGGGGTTAACATGAATATTGACACTTTAAGAGAAAAGAATCTGGCCATAATATAACTTTTGCCATGCTAAAAGGTGAAGGTGAATGGCAAAAGAAAGCAAAACAAGCGACATTACCTGAACCTATTTTAAAATTTGTTGGGAGACAGCATTAAAATGTGTGGAAAAGTAGGTTCTGACCCAGAATTTCTAGGTAGCTATACAAAAAATTTACCAGGGTCGTAATGAACCATACTTTTGATTTTGTCGGGAGATTAAGTGAAACAATCCAAAGACAGGTTCAAGACCCAACCACTCAAGAAATCCTAAAAACGAACCTTAGCATATAAGAATGCTAATGAAAATTGTCGAGCAATACTATATAATATTAAGGATAAGGAAGACCTCATGGCATATCTAAAGGCCTGTAGAAATGTCGGTTTGGCCTCCCATGGGACACAGAATGCTATAGAGGCTTATCCCATACAGCAGGAGGATCAGGAGAGGGATGAAATGTCAAACAGCTTCAGGGGAGAAACAATAAACTTCAAAGGATAAACAATGATCGGAGAAACAATGCTAATAATCAAAACTCCACCCCTCGGAGGGCCCCACCTGGACTATGCCCAAGGTGCAGAAAGGGAAAACATTGGGCCAGAGACTGTTCGGTCTTGGAGGCGAAGTCAGCCTCAGGCTTCATCTGGACAGATAACCTGCTTTAGCTGCGGAAAGAAGGGACACACCCATAGAGATTGCCCATCTTCTAAAACTATCAATACAGGGCAACATTCTAATAATCCCTTTATGGGAAATGTTACATGGACCCCCTCCCAGGTTCCACAAGCTCCGCAGGCTCAAATAACATCTATGCCTCCCCAAAATGCGGGAAACTGGGTGGGGGGCAGCCCCAGGCCCAGCTGAATCCAGGGGCACTCTCGTTCATTCCACCTGCCCAGTATCCTCCAAATCAGAATCCACAGAATTACAGTCAATAAATGCTCTCTGGCCTACCCCATCAGGCAATGGCAGTCTCGACATTCTCTGCCCCTAAGACTGTTCACAATATAGCCAAGTCAAGATCCTTACATGCTAAAAACAGGGATAAAAGGACCTGCTCCCCAGGTAGTATGGGTTTAATTCAGGGGAGCGATTGGCTGAAATTTAAGGGAACTAAGGTGCGTTTCGGACTTCTGGATCCTGAATCTCATGGAGAGATAATACTGTCAATATCTGTGCCAACTAAATGGACTTTTTAAAAAAGGGAACCGCTTGCTAAACTATTATTATTTTTTGAGGATCCGTGTAGTCAGTCCGAACACCCTAGAACTGGTGGCTTAAACAGTACCAACCCTTCTGCCAACTTCATTGTTGGTTATACAGCCACACAGAACCAAGCCCACCAGCCACCTGCTAACTACCTAGTTGGGTACACTACCAGAATTTCTCAGGCCAAGCGGCTGGTTATACCCATCGAAATTTATAAAAGGAAATTCAAAGGCATGTTGGATAGAGGGGCTGACATATCCATAATCTCCACCAAGTATTGGCCCTCTAACTGGGCCCTAAAGAAAGTGTCCCATAGCCTGAGCGGGGTAGGCAATATCTCCTCCTCTCTTCTCCTACAGAGTGTGAGGTGGCTGCCGTGTATTGGCCCTGAAGGGAATGTAGCCATGGTCCAGCCTTATATAGCCCCTATGCCTTTAACTTTATGGGGTCTAGACATACTGGAGCAGTGGGGGGGCAGTAATTCACATACCTCGTCAATTCCCCATCTGGCACCAGTTCCAGCTCTCCATAATAAGCCTAACACCGGGAGTAACCCTTTTTAATTGGGGCCGCTGTGGTTAAGCCCACCACCTATCCGTATTCAGTGGAAGTCTGACAAACCTATATGGACACCACAGTGGCCCCTCAATACCAAAAAAGAGGCGCTAACAAATCTAGTGGAAGAACAGCTGAAATTAGGACATATTGAGGAGACGTTTTCAGAATGGAATTCTCCTGTTTTTGTAATACAGAAAAAAAATCAGGCAAATGGCGTTTGCTGATTGACTTAAGGAATGTAAATTCTACTATGGTCCCCATGGGAGCCCTGCAACCTGGGCTCCCCTCTCCAGCAACTATTCCTAAAGATTGGCCGCTAATTATCATAGATTTAAAAGACTGCTTTTACAGCATACCTATCCGCCTGATGATCGAAAAAGGTTTGCATTTTCAGTCCCTTCCATTAATCATAAAGGTCCTTTACGTAGGTTTCAATGGACAGTATTGCCCCAAGGGATGACTAATTCACCTATGATGTGTCAACACTTTGTTGATGAGGTTTTTGCGACCCATTCGTGCTAAATTTCCTGAGTGCATACATCATCCACTACATGGATGATATCCTGCTAGCTTGTGATAATTCCAGAGATCTCAAGAATTTATATAATGATGTAACGACAGTTTTACCAGAGGCTGGCTTACAAGTAGCTCCGGAAAAAATCCAGATGCAGCCTCCATATGAATATTTGGGCTATGCTCTTGACCACACTACAGTGCGTCCTCAAAAAATTTCCATTAGTCAAAAAGGGCTCAAAAGCTTGAATGATTTTCAAAAACTGCTGGGGGATATCAACTGGGTGTGCCCCTCCCTTGGTATTCCTAACTGTGAGCTCAGTAACCTGTTCCACACCCTTGAAGGTGATCCTGCTTTAAATAGCCCAAGGCAGCTAACTCCTAAAGCTCAGAAGGAATTAGAGTTTTTCATGAATCGGCTTCAAAAAATCTTACCTCTCCAGATTTAATCCCGGAGAAAAGGTATGGTTATTAGTCTTCAACACTCCCGAGTCTCCAACTGCTGCTATAGCCCAATTATCTGGACCGTTAGAATGGGTTTACTTACATAACAAGCAGAATCGTACTGCTACACCTTACCTTGAGATGATAGCTAACCTTATAATTAAGGGAAGATCAAGAACCCAAGTATTACTTGGACATGATCCCCATCTAATTGTACTACCTGACCCTAAAAAAGAAATTGAAGCTGTTTTACCACTCAGTGAAATCCTTCAGAGAGCTTTAGCAGATTTTTCAGGAGAAATATCTTATCATTACCCAGCTGGAAAAACCTGGGAATTTCTGAAAAGGACACCTTTTGTAATTTCCACCATTGTCCGCTCCTCTCCCATTCCTGATGCTCCAGTGTATTATATTGATGGCTCCTCATCAGGAAGGGGTGGAATTACAGGTCCTTCATTGACCACTACTGTGCATACAAATTATAAATCTGCCCAACAAGTGGAACTCGCCACCCTGATACATTTACTATCCCATGTATCTGGCCCATGTAATGTGGTGAGTGATTCTGCATATGTAGTTGGTTTATTTCCTGGAATAATCACTGCTTCTTTAAATGCCCATAATCCTATAATTCAGGAGCTACTCCATAAACTACAAGATCTCCTCCGAAATAGAACATTCCCTATATACATCTCCCACATCCGTTCTCACAGCCGACTCCCGGGCCAATGGTTCGAGGAAACTAAGCAGCAGATCTCTTGGCAGCACCAGTATTTAAATCAGCTGAGGAAGAGCACCAGACTCTACATACAAATGCCCGCCGCCTTCATGTACACCATGGCATCCCATGGAGACAAGCTAGACAAATTGTCTGCAACTGTCCTGTCTGTGCTCCTTTACATTGTACATCTCATGTAGCAGGAGCAAATCCTCGAGGTTTACAGACAAACCAATTGTGGCAGATGGATATAACTCATACTAACTCATTTCCCAACAAACCTTTCCTTCATGTGGTCATCGATACATATTCCCGGTTCATATGGGCTGTTCCTATGACGTCTGAAAGAGCTAAATCTGTTTGTTCATTTTTACTCCAGTGCTTCTCCGTCATGGGTATTCCCCATACCATAAAAACAGATAATGGTCCTGCTTACACCAGCAAAACCTTCAAATCCTTTTTGCGAGGAATGGCAGATCAAACATATTACAGGAATTCCATATAATCCACAAGGACAAGGAATTGTTGAGCGTGCCCACAGAACGCTTAAAACTCAGTTATTAAAGCAACGAAAAACAAGTATGCCTCCAATGGATTCTTTATCTTTAACATTATTCACCTTAAACTTCTTAAATATACCTCAAGGAGATCCCTATACCGCGGCTGAACGTCACTTTCAAGAAGATATGCAAACTCAAAAAACAGTCAATTCACCTATCTGGGTGAAAATTGATGATAAATGCAGGTCACCTCCTCATTCGGGGAAGAGGTTATGCTTTCATTTCTACAGATCATAACCCTGCCAAGAAACTCTGGGTTCCTCTGCGACTTGTTAAGACTAGAATTCTCCAAGAATCAGAAAACAACTAATTCTTTCAATATAAAGTCTTAAATTTTAAATTTCAAATTGCTGTTTAAATCTCTTGGATTGGTTCATTTTAATAATGATCTTGTTTTGCAGTCTGTGATCATGGTTCATGTCTGATATCTTGCCTTACAGCCTAAATGTTTTCTTTCTTATAAAAAAAAAGGGTGGAAAAATGGGTGGACTCTGAGCATAGTGCTCAATGTCCATATGTTTCAAGGATTAATGTTAGAGTTTCCTTTTTTAATGTTTTGCTCACAGATATTTGCAGGAAAAGAACTTGGCTGCTGCAGATTCCTTCTATGTTGCTCGAGGCTTTGGACTCTGATCACAGTGCTCATTACAAAAAGTTTGCTAAATCAATGAAAAATTGTTTTTCTAATGATTCTGTTCACAGGATAAGATATTGGAATGCAGTAAACCTGTGCTACAGTGCTCAATACTCCGAGACTCCTAAAACAGTGCTCACAAAAAATTTAATAATTTGCAAAACTAATTTTTCCCGATGCTCTATTCACAGGAAAAGACACTTTCTCACCATCATTTGCCGGCTTTATATTCATGAAGCGCTTGACCCGTTACCATTTATCACCCTAGATGGGTCACATATACAGCTGTAAGATATTGATCGATCAAATGTATGTGTGTGTGTGTGTGTGCATGTGGTGGCCACCATTATGTTTGTGATTAATGTTGTGTTTATGTTATGTCTCAACTACTACCTTCTCAATTTCTGACCACTACAAACCTCTATTACATTCATCAGCTCCACTGCTGTTCCACTAGATTTATCAATTTTTAAATCATCAATTATCATACTTATTTCCCTGCTCCATCCATGTTGGAGCTTCTTTTTTGTTCTTCTCTCCATCCCAGACTTGGATCCCTGCAAAGCCTTAAAATCTCTACTTGTGATTAACCTTGAAAAGTGTTTTTTGTCTCGCCTAAAATTAAGCTACAGGTACAGTTACCGGTGCCAGTGTCCACTTGCTAAAGAAGCCCTGCAAGACACCCACACCGATGTTCCAGACACCTGCTCCAGCGCTCAAGACTCCTATTCCAGAGTTCGAGATATCACACCGATGTTCCAGACACCTGTTCCAGCACTCAAGACTCCTGTTCCAGAATATGAGATATTTGTTCCAGTGTTCCTGAGACCTGATCCAGTGTTCCTGACAATTCAACGAGTTCCTGATCACTGCTCTCCAGAGACTCATACTCATATGATCACCGCTATTGCTGTTCCAGAAGTAGCCCCACAGACTTTGTTCCAGACACCCGACCTTACATAAAATATAGCAAATTGACTCTCACAAATTATGGACAGTGCAAACTATAGTCCATTATAATTAGCTAGAAACACTTTGTCTTGAACTTTGCTTTGGGTCCAAAAACAAGTTAGGATCCTAAAGTAACATGTATTATCATTTTGTAATTCGAATTGCTTTTTCTTATCTTAATTTTCTGTACATTACTAAATATTTCTTACCTTTTCAATTTTTATTAGTAAACTAATCAGGGGAGTTGTTGCAGGACTCCTTTAAGGGCCACTGCATTTGGCTCAAAACATTAGCATAATAAAGGGCCTAGGTGAGGTGCAGGGAGGGATTACCTAAGGGCATTTGACCCGCCCTGCTTTCCATAACAGTGGGAGGAAGGTCTGAGTTGCAGGGGTATAAACTAGCCGGTTTTCACTCTCACGGGCTTCTTTGGGGGCTCTTCCAAGCGGTCGCCCTGCTTGGAAGTCTGCTTCTCCCTTTCTCAAAGCCTTTACAAGTGGTGGTCGCCATCTTGGCCTACACGTGGCTGGGGTTCTAGCCTGGAATCCTAAGCATCGGGCTTTTCCTTTTGCTGATTTGTATGCCTGAACCTGTGATAAGTAAAGCCTTTTAAAACTGCATCGGATTCCTGAGTTTTCATCCATTCCTCGCTGGCCCGGAGGTAGAAGGGAACTCGCTTCCCCGCGGAGCGCCCAACAGTTTTGTATTTTAGTTGCCTTTGAGTTATCAGGGGAGCCATGCTTGCTTGCTTGGAGGCAAACAGCATTTCTCTCTGGTCTAATTACTTAGAGATCCAACATGGCCAGGCAAATATGCTGGTAAGATCTAGCTGGTCCCTCGATGATTGTGGTAGCATGAGAGAATATTTATACCAGCCAGTACAGAATACATGGTCAGATAAACTGCAACATTTAAACTACTCCTCTATCTATAAAGTGATCTCCAGGAGGCAATCCAGGGCAGATGCAGAGGCTTTTAGGCTTTTAGGTGTCCTGCAACAGAGGACCCATATAAAGGTAACTACAAAATGCTTCTTCAAGAAATAAGCAGGACATAGGTAATGGAGACGCATACCCTCCTCGTGGATTGGAATAATTAGTATTGTAAAAATAGCAAAACTCCCTAAAGTATTATACAGATTCAATGCGGTACCTATAAGGATACCTATGACTTATTTCAAAAATATGGATCAAACTCTCCTGAAATTTGTATGGGACAATATTCTCACACATAGCTAAAGAAATCTTTAGGAAACAGAAAATTGGAGGCACCACCTTCAGTACATTACAGTACAACTTTAAACTGTACTACAAAGCAGTAGTAATTAAAGCAACATGATATTGGAATAAAGACAGACCTGTGGACCCATGGAATACAGTGAAATATCCTAAACACACTCTCAAATTTATGATCATTTAATCTTTAATAAAGTAGCAAAAAATGAAGTTGAATAAGGAAAGCCTCTTCAAGTGGTGGTGGGCAAACTGGGCAGCTACAAGCAAAAGAAATGAACTTAGACCTCTTTCTAATACCTTGTGCAAAAAAGTCAGATAAAATGGATTAAATATCTCACCATCTGACTTGAATCCATAAGTTACATTGAAGAAATATAGGCAAAAGTACTTCCATGTAATTGATGCTAAAGGCATCTTCAAAGATGAAATACCACTGAAAAAGCAGAGTGAAGGAAAAGAGCTGATTACAGCCCGGCTCATCAATAAATGCTGGAGATCAGAGGTGACTACTAGAGTATGCCACCCGCACAGCAGAGCCTGGCAAGCTACCCGTGTCATATTTGATATACCAAATACCAGTAACAATTATAGACCTCATTCCCATGACCTGATGGAATGGTTTGAGGCTCTTTATGTTCTTGAGCAAGCAGATGCCCTTGAGCTCTACTAGCATGAGACAGGACATATGGAGATGTTACTCTGTGCCCGCTCTCAGCAAATCGATGTTGAAAGGGAAGACAAGTGATACAATGATACATGAAACTAAGAAGACTTGCACCACAAAAGAAATCATGCCCAAGATACAAAGACAGCCCACAGATTGGGAAATAATATTTACCCAATATCTAACTGATTAGGGATTAATATCCACAATATAAAAGGCACTGGTAGAGCTTTACAGAAAAAAAAATCTAACCCCCATAAAAAAAATTGGGAGGAAATGAAAAGAAACTACCTCAAAGAAGAAATTCAAACGACAGATGAAAAAAAATGTTCTTCACCATTAATCATCAGTAAAATGCAAATAAAACAACAATGAGATTTCGTCTCACACCACAGAGACTGACACACATGCAAAAGGGCAAGAACAACCAGTGCTGGTGTGGGATGCAGGGAGAAAAGGACTCTAATTCACTGTTGATGGGAATGTCAACTGGTACAGCCTTTTTGGTAAACAATATGGACATTCCTCCCCAAACTAGAAATTGAGTTCCCATTTGACCCAGCAATACCACTCCTGGGAATATACCCATGGGTCCCAAAAACACACATCAGAAACACCAACTGTACTTCTATATTCTTCAGCATTATTCACAATACCTAGAATCTGAAAATAACCTGAGTGCCGAAAACAGATGACTTAATAAAGAAACTTTGGTACATCTACAGAATGGAATATTATGTATCTGTTAGGAAGATCGAGGTTATGAAATTTGCCCATAAATGGATGGACATGGAAGATTATTAGGCTGAGTGGAAAAGGACACATATATAATGACTGAATTCATTTATGGGATATAAAAATATTATAATACTAATATCCAAGGCCTGGTGAAACAGGATCCAGGAGGACCTGTAAAAGGGTTGGAATGTACAATAACTGTGTGAGGGGAGAGGTTAGGTAAGAGAGAGAAGTGATCAATTTGCCAATAATGGTTGCAAATGATAATATTAAACTAGAAGAACTGAGTCTTGAAAGCAGGTAAAGGGATATGCATGATAACCCCTCATGCAAACCACAATAAGCAAAAAGAAGAGAGAAAAATGAGAGAGAAGAAGTGTCTGCTATAGTTAGATAGGGGTGGTGTTGGAGATGGAAACTAAGGACATTGGTGGTCAGAAATGTGCACTGATGGAAGGATGGGTTCTGCAACGCTGTGTGACTGAAACCCAATCATGAACAACTTTGTAATAGTGTATCTCACAGTGATATAATAAAAGGTAGGTTGTTGCACTTTTAATAGCTAAAGGAAAGACAGTTTATAACTATCTAAGTCAGCTGTTCATTATAATTTTCTGTAGTGTCAGACAGTACATATTTAAATGTTATAGTTTAAAAGACAAAATCAAAAATAACAGAGTTACTTTAATGAAAAATAGAATAAATTAAAGTTATAAAATAGTAAAAATCTCAGTGCATTTTAGCTTTATTTAGGTTACCGACAGTAACTGGTTTATTGGTTTGTTTGTGTGCACCGTGAGCAGGCACATGCACATAAATGTGATGAGAATCCATGTAATCTATTTTCTTAGCCAAGTTTGAATACAGTTTTTATGACACATCTACTACCAATAAAATTCAATTATTTCTGGGAGTGATTATATTTCTGTAAATGAGGTTTAAAACTAAGAAAATTTCCTCTATCATCAATCACTTGTATCACTTGTCTTCCCATTGATCATAGATTTGCTCTATCAGGCACCAGTAACATCTCCATATGTCCTGTCACATGCTAGTGTACCCCAAGGGCATCTGCTCACTCCAGGAACATAAAGAGCCTCAAATCATTTCATCAGGTCATGGGAATGAGGTCTATAATTGTTACTGGTATTTGGCATATCAAATACGACATGGTAGCTTGCCAGGATATTCTAGTTGCTTCTAATCTCATGCATTTATTGATGAACCAGGCTTGTGATCAGCTCTGTTGGGTGGAGCTCTGATGAGTGGAGAGTTCTGATATGGAAAATGGCAGCCCTCATGGTGTGGGGGGTTCCTCTGGTTCTTCTTGCAAGGCTCTATCATCAAATTTATTGAAAAAATTTAACTGTAAAATAACATTCTAAGTTTGATATATTGGTCTAAGTTTTTTGTACAAAAACAGGCACTATATTAGATTTGGCCTATGGACTATGATTTGCTAGTTCCCTGACCTAAATCAACTCCTGGCAAGCAATAGGTAATTAAAAGACATCTGCCTCCTTTTTCCTGAATGACACTGGCGCTGATGATTCTAGTTCATTAGATTTCACTTAATTGAACAGTAACACTCTAAGAATGTAATATTTTGAATACTTCTTTCTCAGTTCTGATGTTTCCTGTGGCTTCAGGTTTCCATGATATGGGAAAGCAGCAGATTTGTTCAAATATCTGAGTTTTTCTTTCTTTCTTTTTTTAATACTTTGATGAAATGTCATATTTTTTAATTTAATTTAATTTTTTCCTTTATTTATTTAAAAACCATGGTTTACAAAGTACAAAGCTTTTCACAATTCAGTTGTTAGAAAGTTTCATCGTTCAGCTCCAATCCCACCATCAGAGTGCCCCCACCACCACCAGAGACCTGCATTTCCCAACCACCCCCAATCCCCATCCCTTTGCCTGCTCCCTTAGCAGGCATCGATTATGTTTATCATTACACCTCATATAAGGGAATGGTCACGGCTTGTTGTTTGGGAGTCTGACTGATTCTGTTCTTGGGTTCACTTTCAGGTTTCCAGAACACAGTGGTTCTCTACTTCAACCCAGGACTCACCACCACTGCACCTATGAACAACATCTGTTTCACATTTATCTCAACCTCTATTTGAGCTTGTCCTACGCATACACTGAATAATCTATTCTATATTGCTCGTTGGGCCCACTTCTCTAAATACAGCCAATGAATATTGTCTTAGTCATTGGAGATTGTTAAGTCTCCATTGTGCCATCTGGGCCCACTGTATAGGAATTTTCAATATGTTCCCACAGACCACACATCTAGTCCACACACTTGTGTTTCTATGAAATGTGATGGGATACCTGTTAGATGAGTATATTCGGTTTTGAGATATTGGCAGTTTTGCTGCCGTGTGCCATGGGAGTGGGGTTCTGTGGAACTGTAGTTCGGACCTTGAGACTGGCTGTGGTTGTAGGTGGTGAGCGAGGTTTTCTGACCTCTGAGAGTCTGTCGGGGGTTTAGGCAAGGACCAGAACCTGCCCCCTTCTAGGACACCCCATCAGGCTAGCTCAAGCCTAGCAGGTAGAAGCTCTACCCTGCACCTGTGTACCTGAATTCTGGCCTACAGCACTGGCAAAAAACTCTAGGCAGAGCCACCAGGCCTTTCTGGAGGGACTGAGGTGGTGGAAGGGGTCCCAGTTCAGCTCCCTGGGAAGCCTGGTGAACTTGGCCACCAAATCCTGCATACCTGGACTTAAATTCGGCTTCTCTCTTGCGTGGAGTGCTGTCAAGCTGTATATGGCTGTGGTTGTGGTGTGCAAGGTTCTCCAGCCTCTGAGAGTCTGTCAGGGGCGGGGGCAGGCAAGGACCAGGATGAGTTTCTCTTTTCAAAAAAAAAGAAAAGAAAACATATTTTTATTCAATTACAATGAATTAATTGTAATTAATTCAGTTGAGTTTCAGGCAATAGCCCATCACCAATCCCTTAACCAGTGTCCACTTCCCTCCACCAATGTCCCCAGTCCCTCTCCCCCATGCATACCTACCTCTGTAGTTTATAACACTGCTGAAGAGAGTTTATTGTGAATATCATTTAACCTCATTACAGCACTATGTCCTCCACCAGAGTGACCACTGCTGTTAACTAATGCCCCTAGTATTCCCTTGCCTAATGCATCCTTCCCCACTCACACAATGAAAGCTTCTAAATGAAGACCAGATCCCATGCTCTGCATTACTATTGCATTTGTGGAATTCGTTATTCCTCAATGCTATTACTTGAGACGTTGAATATCAGAGAGATCATTCCTGTATCTCTCTGTACCTCTAACTTCACTCAGCATGATACTCTCAGATCCACTGACCTGGTGGCAAATTGAATGACTTCATCATTTCATACAGTCTAATAGTACTTCATTGTGTACATGTGTCACAGATTTTTTTTTATCCAGTTATCTGTTCTTGAGCACATAATGAACATAACAGTGTAGCTGTCATTTCTGCATCAGGTTTTTGGGCCCTTGGGTATATTTCAAGGAATATAATTAGTGACTTTTCTGGAAGCTCAACTGGAGAGGCCCATGTATTTTCTAAAAAGGTTATGAGTAGGCAAAGAGAGAGTAAAGGGCCCCATGGCAATGGAACTTCTAAGTAGTATAACCACCTAGTCCTAAGGCCATTAGGTCTTGAACACATGAACTGAGACTTGATAAGACCTACCTGGTGCCATGAGACCCTAAGAAGAATGAACCCCACCTCTGAGAGAAGCTCCAAAGGGAACAAAGGAAAGGAAATGAATTCCAAGAGAAGCTCCAAAAGGAACAAAGGAAAGGAAAGGAATTCCAAGAAGACCATTCACCACAGCCAACACTACTCCATTACAACACCTTAGCAACGGACTCTTATCTAGATAGTAGCCCCGTGTGTAACAGCTTGAGAAAAACCCTATAAAAGCCATCTTTAAAAATGAAGGGGCACACATATGCTTCCAAAGCCATGTGCTGCTTGTACCCATGAGGCCAAGCACATGTGGTGCCTGAGCACATATGTTACCGCATCTCCCCTCTTGAGTTGTGTACTCTCTCCCACTTTCTTCCCTCCATTCTCTTCTTAAAAAGCCGCTAAATAAAATCTGGTTTTTGTTTCACTTCTAATCTCCTGAAATTCTTTTTCAGAGGCAAAGACAAGAACCTGCAAGACCTGGGGAAACTCTAGCCTTCCCAACGGGGCCTAAGGCTGATCTGGAAAAAGTGGCTGTCTCTCTCCTTACCACATCACATAAGCCATCCAGGGAGGATCCACCTGCATCAGGTAGAGCAGTCAACATTCCCTACAAGTAATGCATGAGGGTCTCATTGTCCTCAAACCCATGCCTACACTTGTTGTTTTCTTGAAAATGTTATTAAAGCGTGGTGATTTAATTTATAGTTGGGTTTTAGACATACAATGTTGCAGCACCGATCCCACCACCCATGCCAAATTCCCTTAACCAGTGTTCCCAAGTTCCCTATCATAGTCCCCACCCTTAGTCTGCCATCATGACAGGTACCTTTATAGTTTTCTGTTAAAAGTTTTATCTCATTTTAGTGTGTTGACTCCCGTTTGGATACTTAGTTCTATCATTCCTTAACACCACTGATGTATGTGAATCACCTTGACTCTTGCCCCTGTTGCTTCTCATTTATCTACCACCACACCACTCCAACTTCTTTACTTCTCATTCCCACTCCTAACCATTCCATTTCCTTGTCCAGTTTCTCTAAGTGCCACTTATAAGCGATAGCATTCGTTAATTATCCTTATTCTGTGTTACCTCATTTGATATCTTTCAGTTCTATCCATGTTGCAGTGAACTGCATGATTTCATCATCTCTTACAGTTGTGTAGTATTCCATTGTATGGATGTATATATACATATATGAGTATATAGATGTTTATATAGGTGTGTATATATATACACACACATACATCTATATATACACATCTTCAAGATCCACTTATCTGTTGTTGAACATCAATGCTGGGTATCTAGGTTGATTCTTTAGCTATTCTACTGAGTGCTGCAGAGAGCAATAGTGTTCAAATATACTTTTAAATTGATATTTTTCTTTCCTAGAGGTGGATACCTCAAAGTAGAATTTCTGAGTTGAATGACAGTTCAATGTTTAATTTACTGAGAAACTTCCATATAGCTTTCCATAGGGATTGAACTAGACAACATTCTCACCAGCACTGGATGAGAATTCCTTTTTCACCACATCTCTGTCAGTAAACATTGTTCCCATTATTTTTGATTAGTGCCATTCTCACTAGTATGAGATAATATGTCATTGTTATTTTGATCTGGATTTCTCTAATAATAAGCGATGATAAGCATTTTTTTGTGCCTGTTGGCCATACATTTGCCTTTCTTACACAATTATCTGTTCATTACCTCTCCCCATTTTCAATGGGGTTTTTGTATTTTTTATTGTTGATTTTTTTTTTTTTTTGGGTCACACCCGGCGATGCTCAGGGGTTTCTCCTGGCTCTGCACTCCAGGAATTACTCCTGGGTAATGCTCAGGGGGACCATATGGGATGCTGAGGATCGAACCTGGGCCGGCATGCGCCGGCTGCCTGCAAGGCAAATGCCCCACTCGCTGGACTATCACTCTGGCCCCTTGTTGTTGATTCTTATGTTTTATATAACCTAGATATCAACCCCTTATCTGATTTGTTGACTTCAAATATTTTCTCCCATTCAAGAGACTATACTTTAGTATAGCCCATGTTTCTTTTGCCATGTAGAAGCTCTTTAAATTGATGTAGTCCCATTTATTTTTGATTCTGTCACCTTTGCCAGTGACATTTTATCACTGAAGACACCTTTGAAGTCCAGATCTTGGAACTAGCTACCTACATTGGCCTTCCTGTGTTTTTACAGATTCAAGTCTGAATCTTTTAATATACTTTGAATTTACTTTTTTGTGTAAGATGTTAGATATAGATCAAACTTTAAATTTCTATACCACGATCATCAGTCCTTATCAGCAATGAGAATTAAGTAACTACTTAAGCATTATTTCATAGGATATAAATAAATGCATTATGCCATGTGAAAAAGAACTGATGATCTAAAAACTGTGATATACACTCGGGAAAGGAAAAATTATAGAGACAGAGAATAGGCTGAGCAGTGGCTTAAGGAGTTGGAGTTGGAAGAGGGAGCTTAGGATTATGAAAGAAGTGACAGAAATGATCTTGCTTTGACTTTGGTATTGGGTCCATAATTGCAATCACCTTCAGAGAACAAAACAAGTAAAATTTGTGAATTTCAGTGCATTAACTCAATTGACCTGACTTTGAATATAATTAATAAGCAGGCATGTGTCATGTAATAAAATTTTTTGGTAGATATGCACTACATTTGTACCAGGGGATAGGGGAAAGTATACCAGGTCCTAGGCAGCCTGAATAATGTCTACAGTGGATTGAGTTTTCCTTGTGGAAAAGCGTGTCTTCTCTCAAGTTCCTTCTACTTCCCCTCCCACGTGGAGGTCCCTACATATAGCCCCATACCTCTAGCTGGATCCCTTTTTGGATCTTAGAAATGGAAAACCCAATCCTATTAACTTTTCCTATTAGGGCCAGGCTTCCTCCTCATTGGTATGAGCAATATGAACATAAGTTAGTGACTAAAGTTACTGAAATGTGAGGGTCTGCTCTGTATAGGCCAAGTTGAGCCAGATGGTAATGTTTATATTCTCAGAGCTATAATTAGATATTTGAAATGATTTTAGCAAAAGTTAATAAGAATCTATTGTTGAATGAATTTTCCTGTGGAAAATAAGTCAGCAGGGCCTTCTCACTGTATACTGGCATATCATTGAATGGGGTTGGGAGGCATTAAGAGAAGGTTCATTTTTATTTTTATTTTTGGGTTGCAGCAATGCTCAGTGGTTACTCCTGGCTGTGCACTCAAGAATTACTCTGGCAGTGCTCGGAGGACCGTATAGAATTTGGTGGTCAAGCCTGTGTCTACCTCAATGCAAGGCAAACATACTACCCGCTGTATTATTTCTCCAGTCCCACTTTATATGGACTCTGATTGGCTCTGGTGGCTCTGAGGACCCTGCCTCAATTTCTATTCTGAGATTGTGGTTCTAGTCTTCCAGTGGTTTCCTGATTAGCTATGAGACATTTCAGATAGAGTGAGGCCTCTCAATCTTCTAGGTGAGTCATTCCACAAAAGGAGCTGATTGTGAAAACCCTTTCCTGGAATAAAAAGAAGTTACTGTCGCAGTGCCTGATATAGACAGTGGTCAACTTTCACCCAGACTACCAAGTTATACCTTGTTTTTTTATTGTCAGCCATTACATAGCTTCTAACAAACCTTCTGTGCTCTAGTTTTCCTATTTAGGATGGAAATCCTAAAAAATACCTACCCCAAATCACCATTGTGATCATTTAATTAGTTGAAAAAGGAAATAGATTTGAGTGTAATCTTGCACTTGATAGTTAATTTAAAAAGCATGTAACTTTCATTGCCATTTGTGATTTAGACTTAGTGCCTACATAAGCAAGGGGTATTAGACATTAAACCAGATGTCAGCAACACTGTTGAAACATACTATAGCACACTCCAGATTAAGGTTTGAAGCAATCATAGCTGGTGCTTCCCTGAGTTCTTCTGTCTAGAAGTGTCCACCCCAAAGAAGTGTGGCAGAAAAAATGTCAAAATTATTACTGTGATGAGGAATACTTGCTCCAAGCATCCACACTATGGCTTATTTTCCTTATTCATATTTCTGACACACACACACACTGGGCCTCTTGAGAAATTAAAGATCCCTGTCACAATGAATATTTTTCAGTTTGAGTACCCACTCAAAGTTCCTGCCTTATGTTGTAGGTTAAGAAGTCGCTCAGGAGACTTGCTATCTCTATACTGAAAACGAGAAAACAATCTTTTTGGAATGGCAAACAAGGCCCAACATGTCCTCCTTACTTCTGCCTCAGAATCAGGAGATTCACAGTACTGCTGAATAAATTAAGGAATTTGGTTTCTGGTCAGCAGTCACACTTCCCACCATCCTCCAGCTGGTCTCAGTCACCACAGTATATTCACTCATGTTCATTCCAGAAAAATTGCCAATCCATTTAGATCTTTTTAAAAACATTTTATTTTTTTTATATTTTTTTTATTTAAATATTTATACCACAGTGAGATATACAATTACAAAGATGTTCATGATTGGGTTTCTGGTCATACAGTGTTCCAGTACCCATTCCTCCACCAGTGCCCATTTCCCCCACCAATGTCCCAGTTCCCTCCCCACAACCAAGCCTGCCTCTATGGCAGGTTCTTCCTCTCTCTTTCTATCATTCAGATCTTTATTTTTCTTATTTGACTTTTATTCTAATTTGACTGTAATCATACTATTTTACATCCCTTACCTTCTGTCTAGAATTACTGGTTCAGAATTCTACGATTCCAGATTTGGTTTTAGACAGTATTAAATATTTTCTTCATATAGGGCCAGAGCAATAGCACGGTGGGAATTTGCCTTGCATGCGGATGCGGCTGATCTGGGTTCGATCCCCAGCATCCCATATGGTCCCCCGTGCACTGCCAGTAGTAATGCCTGAGAGAACAGCCAGGAGTAACCCCTGAGCATTGCCGGGTGTGACCCAAAAACAAAAAAAAAAATTATGTATGACTTCTGTGTGGAATTTAGATTTCTTAACTCTTAATTTAGCGGCTCACTCTCCTGTTTCATATGTAACTAGCCTTTAACTAAGACTGTGTTGTTCAAATGGTCAGGTCATTGGTCCTTACTGACATTGACCGTGTCTCCTCATCAGCCAACTCAAAGCGCAGTTCACAGTGGTAGATTTCCTATCTTTGAGTCTACACAATTCTTAACATCTCCAGTCTTTCCCTTTGATACTAAGCTTATGCAAAGAACAAACTCAAAGATTGCTCCTAACACTCATATCACCTCACTCCACTAATGTTCTTAAATTAATCTCCATATCTTTGAATTCAGCGCGAAAAATGACCTCATGTTGCAAGACTTTCTAGATAATTTCCTTATTTTCCTCTATTCAACTTTCATGCAATAATTAGAACTCTCAATAATTTCTTATTAAAATTTTGGCCTCTTTAAATGTCACACTATATTTTTCTTTACAATTGTTTTTATGGACACAAATTATCAACTTTCTACCTTTAGGTCTTAAAGAGAACTCTTCTTCCTTCAGGATATCATACATTCTTCCTGATTGTCATGCATTGTGATTGTTAGCAACTTTGAAAGTTAATTAGAAGTTAACCTTATAATTCTATTTTTGTGTATTTAGTTATCTTTTTGATCTCTCTGTTTGGATATATGACTTTTTAGTGTTGGTTGTATGATGCTAAGATCCTTATCTTCCCTTCAATAAGTTTGTCTTCCAGCCCACCCATCTAAGCATATTGGCTACTATTTAATTGATAATTCCAGAAATGTGAAATCACTGGATTTCTTTCTTTTCCAATCTGCTATACTTGATCTAGCAACGGATTTTGAAAGTTCAACATCCAAACTTTATTTTGGAAGTCATGGTGACACTACTATAATTTTTCTAGACTTTCAATAACCTTCCATTGGTTTTCCTACATTCTCAATAACTTATCATGAGGTCTGTACCTCTATAGAAGGTTTTTTAAAATTTTACTCAATTTTACTCCCGGTCACATATGTCATAAGATCTAGCCATGGCAGCCTTCTTTTGGCCTTGTTTTTCCCCATGCTAATTTGCAAGAATGATGGAAAGCTCCTTCTCTTTCTTTTCATTTTCTCTTTTCATTAGATATATTTATTATTTCTTATTAGAGTTCCACTCTGCTTATGATGCCAACCTATAAAAAAGCTAGTCAGAGGACCAAAAATTCTTAATCTCCCTTCAGAACTGTGTCCCCAGTCTGTGTTTAGCTTTTCTCAGATCTTTTGGAGTTTAAGATTATAGTTGGATATAAATTATATATCATTCATTAGTTAAACAGTGTGAGAAATAGAAATCTATGTAACCACTGGTTGTTAGCAATTTTGAGAACTGGGAAAAAAACCCTCAATTTGTTCCAAAGAACTATTTCAGGACTCACATCAATTACCTGGCATTTCCCCCACTGGAACAGTATGTCATCATTGTCTATAATGAGAATCATGCGGGTCAATTACTAATCACTATTAACTGCATGTGAAATGCATAAACCTTTAGGCAATGGATGTCTTGTGGGGAAGATTTAATAGAAGAAATATAGCAATAAACAATGATAAGCTTTTCACCTCAGCAGTACTAGACATGATGTAGAGTAACAATGGAAATTAAGGCCCTTCCTAAACAGATACAAGCACTGGAAGTGGCCATGGGAGAGTGGTGATATATCCCAGAACAACAAGGTAGTACATCCCACCTTTTTGACAGGGTCCTTAGTTCAGCTCTTCAACCACAGGTTTGTTCTTTCCTCAATTAATATCTACCTGTAACTTTGCCATAATGGATATGCTTATTCATCATTACCTCTTAACCCCTTCTCTCTGTGGTGCCTGGAATATATTATCATTTTATCAACATTTCTTTAAAAAAGAATGCTTCTCTGGAAGTAGTAGTGTTATTAAGGAAATGAGAGAGTGATATTATATCTATCTTTCCTTCATATTTCCCCAGGAACTTTTAAATTATCTCTAAATATTATGGATCCTATACAAAGTGTTTCCCAAAGTAGGTGATACCACTCTCTTGGGGGTGTCACTGAGAGGATGGGGAGTAGCAGTCTTGGGCTCAATTAGGGAAAATTTTTAATTTGTTTACTAAAAGAAGGCATATAGCTAGAATGGAAGGAAGAAACTGAGTAATTTTGCTTCTAAAAGGAAGCACTATTTCTAGTTTGGGATGCTTTGGCTGTGGAAAATGAAAAGTAAGTTATGTGCTTAGTAAAGTACCACAGTCCCCCTTGAAAGAACCAAAGACTATGAGCAAATGAACTATCACACTGCCTTAAAGGGTTCTGAGAAGGACAAAGGATGTGTTGGTTATATTCATAAAGAAGATGACTTAAAACTTTCCAATAAGGAGCAACAAAGACAAATGAGAAAACTTCTTAAGCACGGAGAAAAAGATAGGCCAGAGGACAGCACATCCTGAGGTCATGAAGGGACCTATCCTGGAGAACTCAATAGGCAACCAGGTTGAGAAGCTTGGCCAGGAGATTGAGAATAGCAGCATGTGCAAGTGTAGGGAATAGAGGGGTCTTGGTGGGGAAGATAAAACTTCTAGCACAAGATTCTAGAAGAAACAGGTTTGAGAGCAGACTGTTGTCAGTGAAAAAAAATTCAGTTCTAGGAAGTTCTAGGACTTTATGTATAAACAGATTATACAAATGAGCTGGATCTTTAAAAAAGACAGTTGTGGGACCTTAGTTATAGCATGTAGGATGTTTGCCTTGCACAGGACCAACCTTGCACATTGTCCACAGCCAAAGTATCCCAAACTCCCTGGGTTCATCTTTCCAGTATTTTATATGGTCCCTGAGCTCATCAGGAGTGATTCCTGAACACGGAACCAGGAATGAACTCCGAGTATCCCTGAGTGTGAGCCAAAACATAAAAAGGAACGTTATATTTCTCCAAGGCAAGGGTCAGGCAGTGCAAGAATATCTGAGAGGGAAAAAAACAGAACCACTGTTTGCTCAGATCCCAAGGTGGCCATCTCAACATGGCACCTTTGAACCAACTCTGAGTATCCTGTGAGAAGAGAAGACTTTAGTTTGCTGCCAGGCCTAGTTGGTGGGAAGACAACTAGAATGACTAGGATAAAACTCCAAGCTCAATCTACCCAACCTGAGTGAGGAAGAAGTGGCCAAGACTTCCTACATAAAGAAAATTTCTCCAATGCACTGATAACGCAGAGTATAGGGAGAAAAGGAGAGACTGGAGGGACTGGGGGAAAGTGACTGATGAGAAATAATGGAAGGCAAGGATTAAAGGAATTCAGGTACATTGATAGTGTTAAGGACCGGTAGAGATTAATATCTAATCCATAGAGTCAGTAACACTGAAATCTTGAGACCCAAACTTTAAAAACCAAACTTAAAAGGTTCCTCTCAAGGTCTGGGGTTGGGGTAAAACATGGAAACATTGGTAGAGAGAAGGTGCCACTGGTGGTGGGACTAGTGTGGGAACAGTGCTTGTTTAAAATTCAACTATGAATAACTTTGTAAATTTTGGCGCTTTACTAAAATTTTAAAAATAACGTTTCCTCTATAGGCTATAGCAGTATCAATGACAGCAAGGTGGCAAAAATGACACCCTGTCACACAGAGCTTTCACTGAGCATGGAGAAAAGAATACAATAACAACCAGTGTATAAATAACAAAATAAGCCAGTAGCATTACTAATTGTAGTTGTCTAATTTGTTTTTACACATAGTGTTAAAAATAGTGTGAACAAGATAGACTTAAGAGTTTTAAGCTATTTCTCTAATATTCAAGTGGGACACTGTGAGAGTCTTTCTAGAAGTATGGCTTTGACATACTGCTGTGCACAAAATAAGAGAAGGAAGTGACCATGCTCATTGGATAACATCTTGAGAATAACTTCCATTATATTCTCCATCTTAGAAGCTGTGTGAAGACCACATGTGCAGGGTGCAATTCAGGGGACCTCATTCTAAACCCATTACCTCATAGCTGCAAGAATTTGAAGCAGTTATTTCCCTTCTTCAAATGTCAGTAGTTTCACCAGGCTTAATCTTCTGCTGGAACTGGTCTATGTATTCTGGGTCCCATAGTACAAAACACTCAGGCAGAATAGCCCTGTAGGACATACCTGGACATTGCAGCTTTGTGCTGTTCTGGGACTGTGGGTCCCATAGAATTGAGAGTTCTGGGGCTGTCAATCTTCAGGTAGGCCGAAGATGTAGACCCTTGTTTTGGGTTAGGCAACTAGAGTGTACTCCGTCATTAATGGTCTTATTTATTGTTCTTTCTCACTTTGCTAAACTCATTGCTGGTGTTTATATAGCAGCCTTCCTATATATAGACCATGAAGGAGCTGGAGACAATGATTAATAAATGCCTAGTTTGCTTCTACTCCTATACTTAGGCCCAAGGATCATCTAGGTGTCCCTCACCTCTTAAACCATTGCATTTCCTCATTCAGTTACTCCAAATACCGCATATAAGTGATATCAACCCATAGAGAAGGAAATAATTAGAGCAAAGGGGAATGGGAGAAAAGATAGATGAGGAGTAATGGGATTAGGAGTCAAGGGGACCCCATTACAGTCATGCTGTTAAGAAATGATAGAGCTAAAACACAAACCACAGAGTCATCAACACTGAAATCAAGAGACCCAAACTTTAATAAGCATATTTAAAAGGTGCCTGTCAAGATGGCAGGCTGTATAAATGGATGGACATGGAAGAGGATCATGTTGAATGAAATTAGGCAGAAGGAGAGAGACAGATACAGAATGACTGCATTTATTTGCAAGACCTATATATATAAATACATATGCACATATTACAATACCAATATCCAAGGTCAGGCGAAACATGGATCAGGAGGTCTTTTCAGAGGGGGAATTATCACAAACATGTGGGAGTCAGAGGCTAGGTAATATAGAGAATGGAACAGTGTGCTAATAATTGTCGAAAGTGCTAATACCAACCTAGAACTGAGCATTAAATACAGGCAAAAGATACACATGACAACCTCTTAATGTATGTATTGTAATCCACAATGTGGAAGGGAAGGAAAAGAGAAAGAAAAAGAGAGAAAGAGAAAAAATAAAGAACCTGCCATAGAGGCAGACTAGGGGAGGGGAGGGGAGGAATTGGGGACATTGGTGGTGGGAAATGGGCACTGGTGGAGGGATGGGTGCTAGAACACTGAATTGCGGAAACCCAAATATGAACATCTTATGAACATCTTTGTAATTGTATATCTCACTGTTGTATAATAAAATATTTCTTAAAAAAATAAAAAGTGCCTTTTATATAGGCAGGCGGGGGCACAGCAGGGAAACTGGAGACCTCAGTGGGGGGGGTGATTGGTATTAGAACATTATGTACCTGAAACTCATCTTGAATAAATTTGTGACACAATTTTATAATGATTCAATAAAAAAATTAAGGAAAAACACTAAAAGAAAAGATGTCAGGCTGCAGTTGTGGGCTTTGGGGTAGGGGGAGAAGCTGGAAATACTGATGGAAGAAATTTGACACGGGTAGTGGGATTGTTAAACCCAACTATGAACAACTTTGTAACTCATGGTTCTTTAGTAAAATTAAAATTTGAGGAAAAAGTAAATGCCCAGTTTGCCATAGGAAAATGGTAGTTTTTCATGAATAGGCTACTGATCTGATTAAAGCTGAGGGAGGACATGGAGGGCTGGTCTGGAGCTGAGAGCTAGAAAGCTGGTCGCAGAGAGATGCAGCAGGGCTCTCTCTGCTCATCACGCCTAGAATGGAGTGATGGTTTTTCGTCAGCGGTGCCATCCGTCTTGCCATCACCCAAGAAGACAGACTGGAAAATGTGGACATAAATACATACCCCTCTTGTCTGGCCTCTGTGCCCATCATCTTTCTCCTGAAGGAAGAGGTTGGGCATAAGTTCTCTTTATTTTTGACCAGTGTCAGCCTTTTAATAATCAATTTTGCTGTTGGACTAGCCATGTAGTCTCATATTGCAAAAGTCTTTTGGCAATATGCACCAAGAAAACTTTGAAATGACAAGGTTAATTACTTACAGGACTGGGTAATAATTAGGCATATTTAGAGCTACACAATGAGGTCAGTGTTAGAGAAATGGAGGTTGAGGGGAGCAGGAAAGATCCCTGGTCTGGAATTCTATCTTTATTAGTGTTGACAGTAGAGAGGTAATCTTGACTAAGGCACTTGCATTAAGGAGGAGAAAGGGGAAGGAGTAGGAGGATAAGAATGAAGAAGGGAAGGACAGTGAGTAGGAAGAAAATAATGCACAACAGTACAGCTAGCTATAAGGTCATGATTGGAAATAGATGTCTTATTTCTTGTACTCTGATTAGATAATTGTGAAATCTGGAAAGACATTTCATCATCTGAAGAGTCAGTGTCTGAAATACACTAGCATATCATGTAGAAAAATAGTTAGAGTATGTTTATTTATGCTGAGTTAACAAATAAGCCCTCTGATGCAACCTGTTTATTCTCACACATACTATATTGGTTGTGAACACTAGTTCATGATGCACAAGGTGATAGAGGCTACATCTCAATATGTACTCACATAATCACTTTAGTAGGAAGAGTGTAAGGCAAGATGGACCCTGGACTCTAGAATGTCCACCTAAAACTAATATTATAATGGTAAAATCAGGCTATAAGATCATAACTAAATTTATTAGAAATCTACCATACATTCAGAAATAGGGAAAGTAGAAATAGCTGTGAATAAATCATTGTGTTAAAACTGGCAATTTCTCTTCTCCATCATGCATGTTATTAGAGGAAAAGTGATAAGGGAAGGATGCTGGCCTTGTCCTAGAACAATAACTATGCTTCTGTGCTAGAGCACTATCTATGCCTCTGTGCTAGAAAACTATCTATTCCTCTGTGCTAGAAGACTATCTATTCCTCTGTGCTAGAGAACTATCTATTTCTCTGTGCTAGAGCAGTGTCTTGCCTCTGTGATCAAGCATTATCTAGCCTCTGTGCTAGAGCACTATCTATACCTAGTGATAGAGCACTATCTGTTCCTCTGTTAGAGAACTATCTGTTCCACTTTTCTTGCCTCTGTACTAGAGCATTATCAGCCTCTGTGCTAGAGCACTATCTATGCCTATGTGCTAGAGCATTATCTATGCCTCTGTGCTAGAGCATTATCTAGTCTCTGTGCTAGAGCATTACCTATTATCTAGAGCATTAT
>JAJIBD010009467.1:0-68808 GCA_021461705.1 Cryptotis parvus | reverse complement strand
TTCTTCTTTCTTTCTTTCTTTCTTTCTTTCTTTCTTTCTTTCTTTCTTTCTTTCTTTCTTTTCTTTCTTTCTTTCTTTCTTTCTTTCTTTCTTTTCTTTCTTTCTTTCTTTCTGTCTGTCTGTCTGTCTGTTTTTCTGGGGGTCACACCAAGCAGACCTCAGTGCTTACTCCTGACTCTGTGTCAGAATCATTCCTGGAACCTAAAGAACCGTATGAGATTCCAGAGATCAAATAAGGCTTGGCTGGCTATGGGCAAGGCAAGAATCTTGCCTGCTGTACTCTCACCCCAGACCCTCTCTTTCATCCTTCTACAACATTTCAATAGCATTTTTGTAACCCTGTGCATGCTCTTTAGTCAATTTGTATTTGTGTGATTTTTTTAAATGGGAGCACAGTAAAACTTTCATTAAGGTCTAAAGAACGTTGATGCTGGTAAGATGGTTGTGTAGAAGGTGATCCTTATAGCAAAGAGAGATATCAGTCATAATACACTTTTTGTTTTGTGCTGAGAAACTTATAGGTGTGAATAGGGGATTAATGTGGTGACAACCTTCTCCACTTCTCAAAGGGATCTTGGCTTGGTCAAAGATAGTGAGCTGTTCAGGTCAATTTCTCCCATCCAAGTACTAACTCAGGTCCGACCCTGCTTGGCTTCTGAGATCAGACAAGATTGGGTGCATTCAGGGTGCTATGGCTGTAGACTCAGGTCAAGTTCTCAGTTTAGGTTTCAGTTTCCTTGAGAATAAAATAATTTTAAAATACTTTATTATTATTATTAAGACAACATGGTTTTGGGGCCGGAGCGATAGCCCAGAGGGTAGGGCATTTGCCTTGCACACGGCTGGCCCAGGGTTCGATCCCCGCATCCCATATGGTCCCCTGAGCACCGCCAGGACTAATTCCTAAGAGCAGAGCCAGGAGTAACCCCTGAGCATTGCCGGGTGTGGCCCAAAAAGCAAAAATAAATAGATAAATAAATAAGACAACATGGTTTCAGTAGTGTTCAGTAGTTTATCTTTCCAGTGTACAAAGTAATTACACATCCAAGTACTAAAGTCTCTCCACCACCGAACTTACATCACATCTAGTCTGCCACTTCTCTCCATAGCTCCAACATTCTTTCCACAGCATGCTGGAGGCTGTCATCAAACAGATCGTTTCTAAAAATTTTATACCATTCATTTCCTTCATTTTGTTATGCTCCACACTTGAGTGAGATCATCCAAATGGCCCTCCCTCTGATTTATTTTACTTTCCATGGTACCTTCTAGTTCATCCATATTGAAATAAAGCACAAGGTGTCATCTCTGCTTATCACTTTCACTGTCTTCCTGTTCATCATAGATTTGCTGGAGCGGGCACCAGTAACATCTCCATATGACCTGTCTCAAGCAGGTAGAGCCCAAGGGGTACCTGCTTGCTCCAGGAGCATAAAGAGCCTCAAACTATTTCATCAGGTCATGGGAATGAGGTCTATAATCGTTACTGGTATCTGGTATATCAAATACGACACGGGTAGCTTGCCAGGCTCTGTCGCGGCGGGTAGCATACTCTTGTAGTCATCTCAGAATCCAGCATTTATTGATGAACCGCGAGGCCACAAGTGGACGTGCGAGCCGGACTGTGATAGGCTGGTCAGCTGGGTGGAGTTCTGATGAGGGGGAAGTCCGGATGTGGAAAATGGAGGTCCTCATGAAGTGTGGGTTGTCTGGCTTGTTGTGAAGCTCTGCTGGGGTGGCAGGCCAGGGCTAGAAGCTGCCATCCCCTCCCGGACGCCTCCATGAGCAGCTGGGCACAGTGAGAGCCAGTGAGCAGCCCTGCCCCATGTCTGTCTCTGGATCAGCATACCTCACTGTCACTGTATCACTGTCTTCCCATTGTTCATCGATTTGCCTCGAGTGGGCACTAGAACAACTCCATTAGTCCTGTCACAAGCAAGTGCAACCCAAGGGCATCTACTTGCTACAGGGACAGGAGAAGCCCAAAACCATTCTTCAGGTTATGGAACTGAGGTCCATAATAGTTACTAGTCTTTGGCATAAAAAGTAAATAAAACACGGTAGCTTGCCAGGCTTTACCGTGTAGGTGGTATAGTCTCAGTAGAAGGCTCTCAACCCGAGCATTTACTGATGATGCTCAGTTGGTAGAGCATCAGCATACCTAGGCCGGATTAAAAAAAAGACTGTAGCAGGGTGGATCTCGAAGAGCTGGGCTGTGATAGGCTTGTCTGCTGGGTGGAGTTCTGACGAGGGGGAAGTCCGGATGTGGAAAATGGAGGCCCCTCATGGAGTAGGGGGTCGCCTGGCTTGTTGCGAGGATCTGCTGTGGTGGCGGGCCAGGGGATAGAATACGCCATCCCTCCTGGGCACCTTGTGAGCGGCTGGGCACAGGGAGAGCCAGTAGCAGCTCTGCTCCATGTCTGTGAGTCTCTGGATCAGCATACCTGGGCCGGGTTTAAAAAAAGACTGCTGCAGGGTGGATCTCGATGAGCTGGGCTGTGATAGGCTGGTCTGCTCGTTGAAGTTCTGATGAGAGGGAAGTCCGGAATTTTAAAAATGGTTATAATTCACATTCAGGCACAGATTCTATTGAAAGAATGCTTTGGCAGAAGAGATGAAAAAGGAGCCCTTTAAATGAGCCAGAGTTTCCTAAGTAATGAACTCAAACCTTGTTGATTGTCAACAGTGACAGAGAGGCTGCTTAAATATTTACTGGCAAGCTCAGGGATGGATGGCACGACATGGTGACAGCATGTAAAAGTCCAAAAAGAATTTGGAGACATTCACACTTCAGCATACCTAGGCCGGATTAAAAGAGACTGTAGCAGGGTAGATCTGGATGAGCTGGGCTGTGATAGGCTGATGTGCTGGGTGGAGTTCTGATGAGGGGGAAGTCCGATGTGGAAAATGGAGGTCCTCATGGAGTGGGGTTGTGGTTCGGACACAGATGATCTCTGTCCGATGATGATTAGGCCAGACGATGTCCGTCGTGCCCACCCAGAGACGCCAGATGTCAGGGAAGCCACTAGAGTCCCCGACAGTGTCAGGACAGAAGTTCTCTTCTACCTTTGAGGACGCCAGGGGTACAGATGAAAAATCACGAGTCCGGTGCAGTTCCAAAAAGGCTTTTAATAGTATAAAAGCTCTTCCACAGCACTCCAATGTAATGAACAAACTCTAACTCTGGTCCGATCTTAGACCATACAAAAGAACCTAAGTCTCCCACCAAAGAGAGAGGATCTAACCGGAGATGAGTCTTACCCAGAAGAAGGAGCAAAAAGCCAAAAGCCAATAGCCAAAAGCCAAAGGCTGAGGAGCCAAAGGCCACAGGAGCCAAAAGCCAAAAGCTGAGGAGCCAAAAGCTGAAAGCTGAGGAACCAAAAGCCCATCTCTGCTAATAGCCATGAGATATTGTATAGTGTCTATTTATCGCAATTTTTATCCACTTGTCTATCATTGAATATTTGGGTTGTTTTGATCATAAATCATGTTGGAATACATATAGGTGTGCCTATGACTTTTTGAATTAGTGTTTTTGTGTTCTTTGTAGAGACTCCAAGATGTGAAATCTCTTGGCAATATGGGAAGTCAATGTTTTTAAGAAGTTCCCTAGAGACTGAACTATACAATATTACCACCAGCAGTGAATACAGTATTTATTTCTTCATGTAAACACACCTGAACTGCAGTACTAATTCAGCAGTACAACTGAATTAGTTCATCCAAACCAGTACAACTGAATTGGTCATTTCTAGTTTTCTTAATTAAGGTCAGTTTCACTGGAACTGGTGTGAGGTGATAACCCCCTGTCATTTTGATTTGCATTTCCCAAATTTGATTTGCACGGCAGAGCCTGGCAAGCTACCCGTGTTGTATTTGATATATATGCCAAATACCAGTAACAATTATATACCTCATTCCGGAATGGATTGAGACTCTTTATGTTCCTGGAGCAAGCAGATGCCTTGGGCTCTACTAGCATGAGACAGGACATATGGAACTGTTACTGGGGCCCGCTCGAGCAAATCGATGATGAACGGGAAGACAGACAGACAGTGATTTCCCAGGTACTAATCCTTTATGAGAACTGTTTCATATGCCATTAGCCATTAATTGTATGTGTATGACTCCTTTGAGGAAATGCCTGCCAGTTACTCAGCACTTTTTTTTGATGAGCTTATACTTCTGTTTTTGAGTTTTGTGAGTGAAGCTTTATATATCTTGGACATAGACATTTTTCCAGATGTAAGGTGGGATAACATTTTATCCCATACAGGATGTGTCTTTTTATTTTAGTAAGATTTTCATTTAAAATGCAACAGATAGAGGTATGTTATTTAAAAAATCCATTCAAGGACACATAGTGTGACCAGGTGCTCCTGTATGCATTCAGGATAGCACAGAACTTTGCTACTTAAAGCTTTGTCATTTTGGTCTTGTAATATAATCACTCTTTAACAGACAATTTAATTATATGAAACTGTGGATAAAGTATCCTCCCAATATTTGGAGCTGGTTCATGCATAATATTTACAAAGGCAATTTGTACAACATGAACCATTCTAAGACATGGTGGTTGGCGTGAATTCTGCTCTTGAAGTTTGCAAAGGGAAAGAGGTAATTAGAGTTTTAAAAAGATGAATAATTCTTTTTACACAACACTCCCTGTAATTAGTGATAGATGTTTTATAATCAGTACTTATATTCATTTAAACTTTTAGTTGCAATATTTTAGATTTTGAATATATTAAAAGTAACTTGGGGCAGTAGAGATGGTTTAAGTGGTAGAGCACATATTGAAACATTGTGACTCATAACTTGATCACTATCCCATGTGCCCCAAGAACCATCATGAGCCTTGGATCATTGCTGGGAATGACAGTTATAAAAAAAAAAAAAAACAGGACAGTTGTATTTTCAGACATAATCAAATTTCCTATGATGCTAATGTTTTTGGTGATGTTGAAATTTAAAACACAGATCTCAGTAGCTTTCTATTTTGAGACTGTTTTCAAACTAAACGCTTTATAGTTGCAAGATATATACTTCTGTAATTATGAATTGAATATGTCCTATGATGTAGGACTGGTGAATAGACATTCTCAGGAGCAATTTCCTGTATGAAATACTTTAATACCCAGTGTAGTTTAACTTTAGGAAAATTATTCTTTTCATTATTTGGTTGTATTTGCTTTCTCATTAAAATCTAACTAACAGAAAATAGATACACATGGGAGCATGGGAGTTACATTATCATTTTTTCAGTGGATGCTCAGTTAACTTACACGTATTTCTTTTTCTTTTTTTTTTTTTTTTTTTGGCTGTTTGGGTCACACCCGGCTATGATCAGGGCTCACTCCTGGCCCTGCACTCAGGAATAACTCCTGGCAGTGTTTGGGCACCATATGAGATGCCTGGGATGGAACCTGGGATGGCTGTGCCATGCCCGCTCTACTATGGTTTCGAACCCACAAGTACTTCTTAAGCAGTTCTTACACTCTGTGACTAGTGGAGTCACGACTCTGACTCTTGCCTCTGATTTTAAAAATGAATATTTGTGAATTGATAAAATGTGAGTAATGTGATCCAAGTTTTCAAAGAAACAGACATTGGTGTTCATAGAAACCTTAATGGATCAAGTAAAGAAAGTGGTATGAGATACATAATACAGAATTTGGGTGACCTTTCGGTGAGTTTTTTACAGGTGGTCATGACTAAGGGGAATGTAAAGAACCTAGAAAGAGTCATTATTAACCATAATATACTATGAAACTAAGATGCTTCAGGCCAATTTGAGTGCAATTTTCCTAGGAAGACACAAACTCCTGAAAATAGAAAAACCAATTTAGGAAAACTTATTTTTGTGCTCCTGGTGTGGAGGCAAGGGAAGTGATCATAACTAAAGAAAAAAAAAGTAGAGCTCCAAAATATAAAAAAAAGTGTTCCTTAAATATTGGCAATTTAAAAATCTTGGCAAAGGCTGACAAATGAAGATTTGAAAATAAGTTAGAAAATTACTAGTTGGGGTCTTTTGAAGACAGGAAAATCAGCACCAGTAATCAAAAAGCTCAAATTACTTTGAGAAACTTGAAATATAGCAAGCGTTAAAATCCTTGTAATTTGACTTTAAAACATGATGTATTTTAACATGAAAATTTGTCACTCAAGAACTGCTTTGTGATGAGTATATTTCTACAGTGAAAAAGCAAATATTTTCTGAGCTCCATATTATGTGTTATACAAAACTCAGATATTTGTGATCAAAATGAAAAATGATGGAAGAACTCTAATCTGTTTTCTAAAAAAATGTATGTCTTCTACTTTCTTCAAGCTAGGTATTACATGTTACAAAGAAGTCATAGTTACTGGTGCTGATCATATGTATATATATGGAATAAGGAAAAAAACAGAATTACATAATTCTTTAAAATACCTGTAATAAGATAAAAAAAGCAAGACCACCCCTAAAATGCTAATAAAATCTAATAAAAGCAAATTACTTTATTTACATCAATCAAATAATAAAACAATTTCTGTCAAACATAAGGGAGCAAGCAGGATTGGAGACTGATATTATCACCATCAATGAAAGAGCTGGAATATAATAACGAGAAAAAAAGTCACTTTTTGGGGGCTGGAGTGGTAGCACAGCAAGTAGGGCGTTTGCCTTGCACATGGCCAACCCAGGTTTAATCCCAGCATCCCATATGGTCCCCAGAGCATCTCCTGGAATAATTCCTGAGTCCAGAGGCAGGAGTAACCCTGAGCATTGCCTGGTGTGACCCAAAAAAAAAATAGCCACCTTTTAATGATAATTTCCTGCACACGCAGAAATCAAGATGCTGAAGTAAAAATTACAAAGAAGATTAATCAGAGCATTTTAAAGTTACATAAAATGGAGTGGATCAAAAATTATTCTTAAAAGATACTCTAAATTACCCAGATTTAGAACACAAGGAAGTGACCTTATATAATGTGATACAGCTATAAAATTCTTAAGATGATAGTAACAAGTAAGCTGCAAAGACCTTTTGAAAGAACAGGATAATAGATTATCTTTTCAGCAAAAATATCTGAAAAGATAGAAATGGAGATCTGGGTTGAATGGGAAGAACTATTATGAAATGTAAATCTTCCCAATTATTATGTAAATGAAGATATTTGCTGCATTCTTCATTGAATAATTCTATTCTTCATGTATATGAAATACATTCCCAACTCATCAAGAAAATAATGAAAATGAACAATGTGTTTTTGGTTAAGAATAGAACATTGGAGATAGAAAATATAGAAATATGTCAAGCTACATTTAAGAATCTATGATAAAGTTTGCAGTATAATATGGTGACAGATTGATTAATTAATAGTGTACATCCAACTAGATATGTAAAATTATAAAGATAGACCTTTAATTAAGCTACCTAAGCATCCTAGAGAACTAATTATTCAAATGTTAAAGTAATCAAAACCCTGCAAAATAAAACAATCCAAGCGATACAATTTTCTTGGTGAAAAAGCTCTCATTCTGGAGACCTTTACCAAGAATAGATAACAAAGAGCTCTCAGTGATAGGAATAACATGAATATATATGAGTGAAATAAAGATAATAGAAGTCATGCCATCACCACTATATAAAATGTCTGGCAAACTGATAGAAAATAGAGGCTATAAACTGACATTTCTGTAGAGAAATGCAAAATTAATATTCAATGTACTCAGCTTTACTCATGATCAGATGACTAATACAAAGTTTATTAAATTAAGACCATTTTTTTGGTTAGAGGGTTTTAGTTTCTCAAAAACATTGGTAGGAAGAGGAGATTTCAGATGGAAGCCTTCACAACTTTTGCTTGTAAGTAGGCAGAGAGGCAAACACACATTAAAGTAGTAATGAGGAATTGACTCCTGTTAAGATCCTGGGAATAGGTCTGTACTAACGTGCTGTCGGTCTGGTTACTATGGCTACAGATGATCCAAGGACCAAAGGTGCCATTTATCTTTCCCCATATTATGACCTACACACATACCTGATATATTGACATCATCTTCTACTATGCATGTTCCTTCTGTGGATTTGTATTTAAATGCTGCCCTTTCGATGCCAGACATTAAAACACATACAGTATTTTTTATGTTAAGTACTAACAGTAAAATATTTCTGTGTTTGGAATTCATGTGGCACTTCTTTATGACATTGTAGAATCATACACTAATAAATAACTGGCCTTTGCAAATTTTGCTTGGTGGTTGTAATCATGCTCATAAGCTGGACGCTTAAAGAGTAATGTTTCTAATAAATTTTCTTTGCAATTGGAAGTCAGTTTTAAAACATGTTTTAGAGGTCAGAGAGATAGTACAGAGCTTGTTGATCTTACCTTGTATGTGACTGACCCTAACTTTGATCTTTGGCATGAGATGGTTTCCAGATTACTACCAGGACCAGCCCAGAACACAGAGATATGTGTAACTCTACAGCACCATGATAGATCTAAACCCTCTTTCACTCAATTATGTTTTAGAACATTTAGTGGCTATCATTTTTCTGTTATCCTATAATCTAATTATAAGCAATTATAGTCATGTTTATTTGACTTTTGGTCAACTAAACATTGATTCTCAAACATTTCAAAATTAAATGTTTGTCTAGGTTTTGGCAGTTAAAGATGTTCAGACACGTTCATGTTTATAGTAGGTATTGTAAAGGGAGAAACTTCATCTTTCCATTTGTTCTGCTTGTGCTTTGAATTTAGCTAGGTAGCCTCTGTGTTAAGGCACATTTGATATGATGCAATGAGATGGAAGAGGCAGAATCATCTGAAATATGTTTACATAGTTGTCTTGAAAATTGTACCCAGGGATCAGAGTTATAGGACAGGTGGTTAGGTGCTTACTTTGCATGAGCTGACCCTAATTTAAATTCCTGGAGCCTGATATATTCCCTCAAGTACTGATATATTCCCTCAAGTTCCAGGATTGATCCTGGAACAGAGAACCATGAGTATGCCCTGAGCTCCACCAAGGGTGAGTCTAAAATAGAGATCACATCAAACCAAAAACACTTATTTATAAATTCATGAATAGTTTTACTTACCTAAATCCTATTAGCTCTATTTCTCTGAAGAACCTTGACCAATGTGTCACACAATTAAGTAGAAAGAAAATTAACTGCCACATCCTTGGGTTTTGTGGCTTCCCGCTGAGTAATTTTGATCCTTAAACAGTTTAAAGATCAGCACTGCATTTTATAAATTTTATTTAAAACTTCTTGAGCATGCAATGATCTCTTAGATTTAACATGTACAGGTCTGTTTCTATCTGGCCTCTCTTTAGAGCCCCTAAAATGAATTTATTCACAAAGGGTGGTAGACAGGGCAACTGAAATCTAATATTTGGGTACTTAAATATTTCCAAATACTCTGAATTATGTGGGAGCTAGACCACATTATTTCAAAATTGACCTCCCTATACTTTAGGTTCCAATTTCAGAACCTCATGATAAGCCTGTTTGAAAGGAGAGCAAGGCAAAAGTTAAAGGAAATATGGAATATTAACCTTTACTGAAAACCCTTTTAGATTTAGAAAAATGATTACAGAAATTGACTGTTTCCATTATCAGGTAAGCTTGTGAATCACAGAAAGTACATTGCTAATCACCGCTTGCCTTATTTTCAGCAGGTCAGAATGTTCTCAAATAAAAGCTCAGGAAATTAACCATTTGAGTTCCTGAAAAAATGAATGCTACATGTAGAAATGTGCTTTGAGGATTAAAGAATTTATTAATTTATTCCCAGTACTTATATTCAAATGATAATCATAACTACTCATAACAGGGACTAGAGAGAGTGCTGTAAATAAGGCATTTGCCCGCATGTACCCAACCAGGGTTCCAATTTCAGTATGCCATATGGTCCCCCAGCCCTGCCAATAGTGATCCCTGAGTGCAAAGTCAAGAGTGAGCCCTGAACACAGCCATGTGTGGTTCAAAAGCAAAACTGTATCACTGTCTTCCCGTTTATCTTCGATTTGCTCGAGCGGGCACCAGTAACATCTCCATATGACATGTCTCATGCAAGTAGAGCCCTAGGGAACCTGCTTACTCCAGGAACATAAAGAGCCTCAAACCACTCCATCAGGTCATGGGAATGAGGTCTATAATTGTTACTGGTATCTGGCATGTCAAATATGACACGGGTAGCTTGCCAGGCTCTGCCGTGTGGGGAGCATACTCTTGTAGTCATCTCAAAATCCAGCATTTATTGATGAACCACGTGGCCACTTGCAGCCGCAAAGCCAGGCTGTGATAGCCTTATCTGCTGGGTGGAGTTCTGACGAGATGGAAGTCCGGATATGGAAAATGGAGGCCCTCATGGAGTGGGGGGTCGTCTGGCTTGTTGCGAGGCTCTGCTGGGGTGGTGGGCCAGGGCTAGAACCTGCCATCCCCTCCCGGGCACCTCATGAGCGGCTGGGCACAGTGAGAGTCAGTAGCAGCTCTGCCTCATGTATGTCTCTGGATCAGCATACCTGGGCCGGATTAAAAAAAGACTGCCGCAGGGTGGATCTCGATGAGCCGGGCTGTGATAGGCTGGTCTGCTGGGTGGAGTGGGGGGTCTTCTGGCTTGTTGCGAGGCTCTGCTGGGGTGGTGGGCCAGGGCTAGAACCTGCCATCCCTCCTGGGCCTTAGTATGCCTGTAGTACTATATAAAATTTCTCACTTTCAACAAGTTTCAACAAGTTACCAGGTGATGTTGATGAACTATAGTTTCAGAAACTCTGGCTCTTTATAAAAAATGATAAGTGATGTTTTGAATGGTATTCCAGTTGGAAAAATTTTTAAAAAATGGAATCACTGTGACTATGAATTATTACAGATATTTCATGATTGAATTTACAGATGCACAATGGTCCAACACAAATCCCTTCACCAGGATATGTGACAAAAACAAGAAGGTTGGGAGGGATCCACAGGGAAGGAAAATAATGGCGAGTCTGGAAACTACCAAAAACTTCTTTTGAAGGAGAAATTTGATCTAGGCTAAATTTGAAACTAGGGGCTAGATAATGGGGAGGGCATTTGCCTTGAATGTGGCCAACATGGATTCAATCCCAGGAATCCCAGATGATCCCTGAGCACTGCCAGGAGTAACTCCTGAGTGCAGTGCAAGGAGTAACTCCTGAGCATCTCTGAGTGTGAGCCGCCAAAAAGCAAAAGCTTAATACATAAATAAATAAGTAAATAAAATTGAAAACAAGTTGATTAGAGGAGGGAAAATTCAAAGACAAAGCACTACCTGAGAATAGAGACTGAGATGAATCTGAACATTAAATGAGATATTTAGAAAGAATAGTTGGTGTCTTGCATATAAGGAGAAATTCAGTTATAATTGCATATTTATTTTGGCAGAGTTTAGGAACATTTTAGAATAATTGGTGAAGACGTTTTCTTTCTTTCAAAGTTTCTTTCATATTATTAAAAAAACAACAACAACTATGAACCAGAAGAAGGATTTAGAATTAGTTGTAAGAAGCAAGCCCCTAACATTAATCAGAAGAAATCAGTGACGGGGGCTGTGAATTCAGTAGCAATATGCAAACTGTGCTTTGGTGGACAAATGCAAGATCTCTGCTTGTCCCAGCGGTTCTGCTTCTTTGGAGAATCCTGGGGTGGGTGATGAAGATCAGGGCTGATCTCGGTGCTAGAAGAAGCAAACAAAATGGTGATACAACAATCCAGATGGAAAATAATTAAGTGAGGCAAATGAATGATTAAAGAAGATAATTTTATATATATTAAAGTGGGCAATTATCAGGAGAAGTAGTGCAACTAATTGCAGGAATAACTTTTCTGAAGAAATTAATTATGCCAGAAAAATACTTGGATTTAGGTATATGGGTTTGAGGTTTGATAACACATTGGGATGGGAGTGGTCTAGCTGAAGATGGTGAATTAAAGAACACCAGTGCATCAATGAACTTGTAAAGGACCTCAAATTTTTTGCTATTTGAGTTGTAATCATGAAGGAAACTATGTACTTAGAAGTACATTTACCTCTTGAGTTTTCACTATGCATCTTCTATAGATTAGGCTATCCTACTAGAAATACACATTTAAATTTAGTAAGAGAATGGCGTCGCCATTTTCCACATTTGGACTTCCCCTCTCGTCAGAACTCCACCCAGCAGACCAGCCCATCACAGCCCGGATCATCGACACCCACCCTGCAGCAGCTTTTTTCTCAATCTGGTCTAGGTATGCTGGTCCAGAGTCTCTCAGACATGGGGCAGAGCTGTTCCTTGCTCTCCCTGTGCATAGCCATTCATGAGGCAGTCGGGAGGCATGGCGGGTTCTAGCCCTGGCCCACCACCTCGGCAGAGCCTCACAACAAGCCAGACCACCACCCTCACTCCGCTGGCGCCGCCATTTTCCACATTTGGACTTCCCTCTTGTCAGAACTCCACCCAGCAGACCAGCCCATCAGCGGCCGTGCGGTTCATCAATAAATGCTTTATTTGGAGGTGTTTAAAAGAGTTTGCCTCCCGCTTGGCAAGCCTGGCAAGCTGCTTGTGTTGTATTTGATATGCCAAATTCCAGTAACAATTACATTAGGTCATTCCCATGACCTAATATAATGGTTTGAGGCTCTTTATGTTCCTGTAGCAAGCCGATGCCCCTGGCTCTACTGGCATGAGACAGGGCATATGGAGATATTACTGGTGCCTGCTCTAGCAAATAGATGATCAACGGGAAGATCGTGATCATGATCATGAAGAGAATTTAGAGGAAGGGAGGTAAGTCAATGAACTGAACCTTTATTTTAAGAGGCTGGGCCACACCTGGTGTTTCTCAGAATTTACTTAAGGCACTGTAGTCTGATATTACTCCTGCAGTGCTTGGGGGGTGGGGACCATGTGTGGTGTCGGGGACTCCTGTAACCTCTCCAAAGGAACTGAATCTTAGAAGACTCTTAATAAGGAAGAAGACATAGGGGTAACTAAGGAAAGAGAGTCCAATAAACCAGTAGAAAGAGAATGAGAACAGTGTCCAAAGCTCTTAAAGAAGCAGCTTGTGATCAATGCATTGAAATAGAAGCCAGGAAAAGCAAAATCAAGAATGGAAACTGGACTTGGAAAACTAACATATTAAAATATTAGAAAGAAGGAGGCAGGAGAAGAAAGTAGAGCTGAAGCAACTGATAAGAGTCAGAGAAGTAATAGTAGAAACAAGTTAGAAAGTTACGTTAAAAAGATTACTGATAAGGGGAGACATTCCCTGAGACTGAAGGGAGCTCATAAAAGAGATATAATTTACTTTTAATATAAACATTCTCTTTCAGAAATAAAATGTATTTATTTACATAAATCTATCATTATTAAATACTTCTTGCACGTGAGGTAATCTATTATAAATTACACATGCATTTCAAAAGCACATATTAAATGAACACTGATTTTGAGCTAAAGAAATTCCATTAATATTGTGGTAATATTGATTTTTATATGGCTATTTTATTGAACTGGATAAATTAGATTTAATAAATATAAATTACAGTGTAGTGCAATCATAAATTGCTCATGTATGTATGTGTGCACAGATGAAGTTTTAAATCCAAAATTCATGTCTGTCAAAGTGGTGAAATTATCATGGAAATGGTTCACATGGTATTTAAGCAATTTTCAGAGGTTAAGACCAATAGACATTTTTAGGGCGGGAGCGATAGCCCAGCGGGTAGGGCGTTTGCCTTGCACGCGGCCGGCTCATGCCGGCCTGGGTTCGATCCCCGGCATCCCATATGGTCCCCCAAGCGCCGCCAGGAGTAATTCCTGAGTGCAGAGCCAGGAGTAGCCCCTGAGCATTGCCGGGTATGACCCAAAACGCAAAAAAAAATAAATAAATAAATAAATAAATAAAGACCAATAGACATTTTCAAATCTTTTGATGTTCTAGGTATGAATAAGGCATAGATTTAAGGGGAAATACCCTAGATGTCAATGGTATGTTTGGTAAGTAGTAGTAAGAGATATCCTTCTAGAGTGCTGGAGGAAGAATTACAATTAAGTTTATCATCACATATTCTGGGAATTTATTAGTGGTTTTATGTAGAAGACCATTGTGATAAAAGAAAATGGTTATTTTTACAAAGTGGAGGTTGGGATATAAATTTTTTTAAATTTTATATACAGTGATACAGTGAGATATATACAGTGATATACATACAGTGATATATATACAGTGATACAGTTGTCACTTGATTAATATGAGACCAAGGAGAAGCATATAAGAAGAAGGAATACTGAAAAAAACTTTGCATTTTGCATTTTGTTGAATGTGGTAAATTTTTAATGATCAAACAGAGAAGCACATTACATTAGTTATTGTTTGTCATTTATAACCAGGAATTCGGCAGAAAGAAGTTTCTAGATGCCTACGATGAATTTTAGCCATGAATTAAATGGCTAGATTTAATTTCCACATATAAAATGGAACAAAACTTCAAGTAAATGAAATTATAATACAAAATAATTCCTCCTCACAAACTGAAATGGCAGCTCTAGGCTTCTTAAGTTCCTGCACAAGGCAAGATTATTTTCAGAGTACAGAATTCACAGAGCAAAATCAAACCAAAATAACAGTAGGTCTGTACATATGTTCTAATCCTAACATAAGATATTCAGTGTAAACAGAGACATACAAAATGCCATAATACAGATTATTTGCAGTAAAAGGTGATTCCTAGTATCACATTTCAGCAGCTTTTTTTAAAAGAGCAATTGATTAAACTCAGTCCTCAATATCTTAAGGATTTTCAACTCCTCTGGTTAAGCAAATATCACACTTTTTTAGGGTTGAGATTAATTCATAGAAAATGGGAGAAAAACCTCTCACCCTCTTTCCAATGATGAGCTTTGGAAGTCAACTGTGCTTATGAAGGGAAATCTTAAACAGATTCTGACTACACTGACACTTCCAGGTTTTAGAACTGTGAGCGTAAGGCTGTTGTTGATAAACCATCTCTCTATGTCATTTTACTGTATTCGTTTGAGCAAAGAAGTAATATGAATCTAATCTCTAGAAATATCACTTAATGTTAAATGCCTGCTTACAACCTAAAGTCAAAGACCTTTGGGATTTGGAGCATTCTTAGATGTCAGAAATTTGAAGCTGAGATGAAGTGATCTTAACCTTTAGAGAGTTTATCAGACAGTTGGATAGAATAATTTAATAGCTATTTTCCAAATGTAAATATTTCACCCCTTTATTTTATAACTGCTTATTTTAGTTTTAGGAAAATAACCCATATAATTCATGGTTTAATTTTATGATGCATAATTTTATGTGGGTTTATTTTTATAGAAATTTGAGATTTTATTTGTACAAAAAGGAAAATAATGTTATGTGATAATAATCTTCCCATTAATTCCTATCATTTTCAGCTATGTGTGTTCTTCATGCTTTTTCCTGGAAAACAAATGTATGGAGTTCCAATGATGATATTAATGGCATTCTGATATGTTTAGAGCATGTATCATTTTCCGATTAAAAATCTAGACGACTTCCTTTATAAGTTGGAAGCCTTGCTAGACACCAGACTATATTACCACTATACTAATAAAGTTGCATTGAGGTTAAAAAGCGATAAAAGTTCTCTAAAGAGACTTTTTTGAGGAGGTTGTATTATGTTTATACTCCAAGGTTTATTGCTTTCAGAATATTAATACATTAGCATTATTTTACATGTTCTCAAAGTCTCTTTGAAGAAACGCTGAATTACTGTGAATGCTTATTTACATTATGCCACAAAGAGGCATTTGACATGAATGCATTTCTATTTTGCCCATTTTTTTATCTAGTCTTGTATTCAAATCTTCTTATTATATGACCCACCTGTGATGATCTCAACTACGTTATAGTAAGACTTTCCATAGAAAAGTTAAAAAAAAATCAACTCATGAAGAGCACTTGTTTTACCCTTTAATCTTTAAGTAATAATTTTTATTTTTGCTGTTTTGAATGCATCATGTTATATATATATTTATATATGTGTGTTTACATATGTATACATTATATATGCCAATATTGATGAATTTTCTATTTTAATTTTTTCATACATTGGATTTTGGTAAGGATCTTATTTTTTTTAAGTATTTTATTATACCACCGTGAGATATACAAATAAAAAGTTATACAATTAAAAAGTTCATATTTGGGTTTTGGTCATACAGTGTTCCAGCACCCGTCCCTCCACCAGTGCCCATCTCCCACCATCAACGTTCCCGGTTCCCTTCCCCCTTCCCCAGCCCACCTCCATGGCAGGTTCTTTATTTCTTTCCCTTTCTCTCTCTTTCTCTTTTCCTTCCCTTCCAGACTATGGATTACAGAACATACATTAAAAGGTTGTCATGTGTAGGATCTTATTTTTGAAGCCAATTCATTTCTCTTTATTCAAGAAATGTACTAATTTATTTATAAGCAAAATGTATCTGTTCTCAACCTGATCATCATATGAAAAGAAACATTACAGTTGTGTTATAAAACAAGAACCACTTGTTTTAGTCTTTCACAATATTTTGGGGAATGTTAATTATTTGTGTTTTAGGTTTGTTGTCAAAATAGATTTAAAAGTAAGATTAGCTTCAAAAGATATAAAGTAAGAATAATCTAGAAAATATATGTTTATTTTTTTTTAAATTTTTTTATTATACCACCGTGAAACATACAATTACAAAGGTGTTCATAATTGGTTCTTGGTAATACAGTATTCCAGCACCCATCCCTCCACCAGTGCCCCATTTCCACCACCAATGTACCTCTCCCCCTCCCGTCCCCCCAGGCCGCCTTAATAGGAGGTACCCCAGTTTCCTCTCTTTCTCTCTCTGTCTCTCTCTCTGTCTCTGCATCTCTCTCCCTCTTATTTTACACATTGTGGCTGCAGCCCTGCAGATATTTAGAGTTTATCACTGAAGTCTCTTAGAGTATATTCAATGGTGAGTTTTAATCTGCCATTACCATTTCCCACATTTAGTAAAACACTGGTATCTATTTATGTCGCATTAATGAATGCAGTCATTCTATATCTGTCCTTTTCCTTCTGACTAATTTCACTCAGCATGATAGTTTTGAAACATGATAGTCCATCCATTTGCAGGTAAATTTCATAATTTCATCTTTTCTGACAGCCGCATAGTATTCCATAGTGTAGATGAACCACAGTTTCTTTAGCCAGTCCTCTGTTCTCGGGCATTTAGGTTGTTTCCAGATTCTAGCTATAGTGAATAGCGCAGAGATGAATAAAGAAGTACAGATAGTGTTTCTGTTATGTGTTTTTCGGTCTCTAGGGTATATTCCCAGGAGTGCTATTGCTGGATCAAATGGGAGCTCAATATCTAGCTTTTGGAGGAATGCCCATATTGTTTTCCAAAAGGGCTGGACCAGTGGGCACTCCCACCAGCAGTGGATGAGAGTCCCTTTTTCCCCACATCCACGCCAGCACTGGTTGTTTTTGCTGTTTTGGATGTGTGCCAGTCTCTGTGGGGTGAGATGGTACCTCATTGTTGTTTTGATTTGCATCTCCCTGATGTTTAAAGATGAATAGAAAATATATGTTTAATTTAAAAATATTACCTAAAACACTTCATGACTGATTTTTATTTAGCTCTTTTCCCCCCCATAAAGAAAAATAGATAAATATTAGCTCTTAAAAATGTATTGACAGGATTTATTCTGAGATTTCTGAAACAAGACAACTCTATGATAATATACTAAGAAATATCCCTTAATAGGTCAACATAGGTACACATTAATTTTGCCAAGATTTGAAAACGTTAGCAGTAAAACATATTAATAACAATAGGAGATAAAGTTTACATCTATTTGTAATTGTTTTCTAAAGAATTCTTATTTTACTTTATTCCATAGATTTAAAATAATGTCTAATAGTTATGCTTAAAATTTTTATTGTCGTCTCTTCTGGTGAAGTACATGATTAAGTAGAAACAGAATTTCTCTGTTACCTTATGCATGCAGTCAATGTCTCAGAACTGAGTTATGCTTTCTCTTGACATCCTGCTTATAAAAACCTTTCAATCTATGTTGATACCCTTTGAAATATCTAGGATTTTTTTTTCAAGTTTGAGCTTAAGACTTTTACAAGGATGAAGAAACAACCATTTTATAGATTAGGCAGTATTATTCCAAATAGTTGTAATTTTTAGAAAAATACACTCTATATTGACATACCCATTTCTTGCATTTTGATTCTTCCACTGAATAAGCACAAGTAATATTCTCTTACCTTGAATAGCCACAGTGCCAAATTACTGTACTCAACTTGTTTTCAAACTCAGTATGGAAACTTAGGCTGATTGCTTCTCTTTTTCAGTTTCTAAAAAGGTCTTAACTATGTTTTTGTGTTTATTCCCCGTAGGGCATTTTGCAATATAATAATGCTATTTTTAAATTGAAATGTTCAGAGCTAAAGAGAATTGCAATGGATAAAATTCAGTGATGTCTTCTCAATTTAGCAAGAGTGATTTAAATTCTGTCAGACTTTTATATGGCCAACTCAACTATCATGCTTATTTCAATAAAAACTTACATTTCTCCTCAGAGGTAGTACTCAGAGGTAGTACTCAGATACCATTTATGTAATTACAGAATGCATAATAAAAACTAAATAGCTGTCATAAGAGATATACCATATTGTTTCAAGGCTTAATATAGATTCCATACATACATATATTAATGTGTTATATTCACATGTTCTTTTAGCAGAAAATTATAATCACTGTTAAATTATTGGTGGTGACAGTAGTAAAACAATGTCCCTGTGAGGGGGTATATTGAGTTTCTAAAATTAGAGGAGGAAAATAAAATTTACTACTATTTAGTTACTGCAAACATGCATTACTTCGGCATCTGCACATGTTCACTTCCTGGTCTTATAAAGAAGGAAACCCATTTGATAGCTCATTAAGAAAATATTTATGAACAAATATTGACAGTGCATCTGGCTGGGAGGTTTTCAGTCACCTCTACATGATGCCCAATACTCCAATGAGCAACATCCTTGGGATCTGTGAAGATCTTAACCGTCTACATTAAACAAATAACGTCTAGATAGTGAAAATCAAAACTTCATAAATTTAATTCTCATTTTACATTGTCTTAGAGTCGTGCTCAGTGGTGCTCAGGGTTTCTTTCTGACTGTTCAGGAGACACCCCTGGAGATGCTTGGGGACTATATGTGATATCAGGGAACAGAGATAATCTGCATACCAGGCGAGCACCTTAGCTCTTTTACAGTCTCTTAGGACTAAACTTAATTTTCACTTTATCAATGAATTTATTCCATCCCCGAAGACAATACCAATGTTTGGGATGATCTGATTTAAAATATAGCCTTTGTGGTATTTCAGAAACTCAGGTTCCAAGAGGCTGTCAAATGATGTATCTCAAAAGGTACCTTTTAGATAAATCCCAGATAAAATATGTATCTCAGGAAAGACTTTTTAAAGGTATCAAGATGTTGTCTTCAGAGACTGGAAATAATACTAACATGAGCAGCAAACGGAGTCTTCCTCCAAGGTGTAAATTTATATAATGAATGTGACTATATGATTCATTTCTGTATAACCATTATATTTATCTTAGGCAATGCTGAGTAAATGAAATGGGAAATAATATGGATATGATTTATAAAGACATTACCTTAGTTAATAAAGAAATGACAAACCAGTGTTTCTATTCATATATTGTAACCTGTGGCTTGGTAAGTAAGTGAATTTGAGTCATAATTCATTTCACAAAGAATATGGATAAATAAGATAGAAACAAGAGTATTTGAGATCATTATAAATAGATTTACTTGGCCAATGAGGTAGAAAAATATGGACAGAAATTTTGACAGAGTTGGACAAGAAAACAGAGCAGCACTTTTCTAAAAGCTGATGTGAACCAACAGAGATAACTGTACAGTTCAGTGAAATAAAATTATATGCAGAGAAGATTACTCTTCATGTGTAATATAGATGTACCAAAAAAAGGACGACTGCTTTCAAGGTTAAAAAGGATCACTAAAGTTGGAATTAAATTGTATCTTTAGGTTTGGATTCAAATTTTTTATTTTATTTATTTCTTTGGTTTATGAATCACCGTGAGATACAGTTACAAAATTATTTGTGGTCAGGTTTCAGTCATATAGTGTTCCAACACCCATCCCTCCACAAGTGTATATTTCTCATCACTGACGTTCCCAGTTTCCTTCCTGACACCCTGCCCCCAGCCTGTCTCTATAACAGACTCCTCTCTCTCTCTCTCTCTCTATCTATCTATCTATCTATCTATCTATCTATCTATCTATCTATCTATCTATCTATCTATCTATCTATCTATCTATCTATCTATCTATCTATCTATCTATCTATCTATCTATCTATCTATCTATCTATCTCCCATTTTTGGCAGTTCGTTTGCAAATCATACTGAGAGGTTATCATGTTTGTTTGTTGCAGGACTCCTCTAGGAGCCCCTTTCTCTACCCTGTGGAGGTTTTTCCTGGGGGATTTTGGCTCAAAACATTAGCATATAAAAAGACCTTGGGTGAGTTGCTGGGAGAAAATACCTGAGGGCATTTGACCCTGCCAGGAGAAGTTTACATTTGGCTTGCAGCTCCTCCCAGCTCTGCTGGGAGGCTTTGAATTTTCATCTCTAGATAGCCCAGTCCAGAATGGGCTGGGATGGGGAGTTTGGGCGAATTTCTGGCTATAAGATAAGCTGCAAGAAGAAAGAAGCTCTCTCTTTTTCCCTCTTTTGCCATTTCGGTTTCCCTTGACTTTTTGCTTCTCTCCATTCTCTGTTGGGCCTCAAGATGGCTGGTGGTGGCAGCCATCTTGGCCTGCACCTGGCTGGGGCCTAGCTGGGAACGCAGAGTTCGGAGGTTTTCCCTGCTCTTGGATTATATATTGGAACCTGTAATAGTAAAGCCCTTTTTAAAACTGCATCGGATTCCTGAGTTTTCATCCATTGCTTGCCGGCTTCGGAGGTAGAAGGGAACTCGCTTCCCGGCACTGTTGGGGACCCTGGCGGAGCTCCCCGACATTTGTTCCTTTACCTATTTTCAGTACACAATTCTTATCCAGAGTGATCATTTCTAAATATCTTTGCCATAGTGGTCCATTATTCATCTAAATTGCCTTCTCTTCCAACTAATGTTTGAGGCAGGCTTTCAACCATGAACCAATCCTACTGACCCTTCTTTCTATTGTCCTTGGGTATTAGTCTCATACTATGATTTTCTATATCCCACAATTGAGTCCAATCATTCTATGTTTATCCTTCTCCTTATGAATCATTTCACTCTGCATATACTCTCTAACTCCAGCCATTTATAAGTGAATTTCATGATTTCATTTTTCCTTACAACTGTGTAATATTCCATTGTCAAAATGGCAATAATCCCCAGAGCATTATACAATTCAATGTAGTCCCTACAAGGATGCCCGTGACGTTTTTTATAGAAATAGATCAACCACTGTTGAAATTCATATGGAACAATATAACCCCAGGAATAGCTAAAGTAATTCCTGGGAAAAAAGAAGATGGGAGAGAAAAGACATATACTGATACTGGCCTCATATATATGATGACCTCATCTTTAATAAAGGAACAAGAAATGTGAAGTGGAGCAAGGAAAGCTTCTTCAACAAGTGATGCTGAGAAACTGGACAGCTACATGCAAAAAAAAAAAATAAAAGGATGTGAGATTTCTTTCTAATGCCAGGCACAAAAGTTAGATCAAAATAGATTAAAGACCTTACTATCAGATTTGAATTCTTAATATACATGAAGGAAAATATAGGAAGAACTCTCCATGATATTCGAGCTAAAGAATCTTCAAGAATAAAACACCACTGACTAAGCAATTGGAAGTTAAAATAAGCGAATGGAAACTACATTAAACTAATAGTTTCTGGATTTCAAAAAGGAATGGTAACTAAGTACAAAAGACAGCCCACAGATTGGGAAAATTATTTACTCAATACCCATCCGATACTTTCCCTCATCAGAACTCCACCCAGCAGACCAGCCCATCACAGCCCGGCTCATTGAGATCCACCTTGCAGCAGGTTTTTTTTTTTTTTTAAAATCCGGCCCAGGTATACTGATCCAGAGACTCACAGACATGGGGCAGAGCTGCTACCGGCTCTCCCTGTGCTCAGCTCCTCAAGGCACCCGGGAGGAATGGCAGTTTCTAGCCCTGGCCCGCCACCCCAGGAGAGCCTCAAAACAAGTCAGACAACCCCCCACTCCATGAGGGACCTCCATTTTCCACATCCGGACTTCCCCCTCATCAGAACTCCACCCAGCAGACCAGCCTATCACAACCCAGCTCTCAAGCGGCCCCTTGGTTCATCAATAAATGCCGGATTTTGAGATGGCTACAAGAGTATACTACCTGCATGGCAGAGCCTGACAAGCTACCTGTGTCGTATTTGATATGCCAAATACCAGGAACAATTATAGACCTCATTCCCATGACCTGATGGAATGGTTTGAGGCTCTTTATGTTCCTGGAGCAAGAAGGTGCCCTTGGGCTCTACTAACATGAGAAAGGTCATATGGAGATGTTACTGGTGCCCACTCAAGAAAATCGATGATGAATGGGAAGACAGTGACAGTGATACCCATCCAATAAATGATTAATAGCCAAGATACGTAGGACACTTGAGGAACTTTACAAGAAAAAATGCATCCAACCCTATCAAATAATGGGGGGAAAGTAATGAACAGAAACTTCCTCAAAGAAGAAATACAAATAACTAAAAGACACATGAAAAAATGTTCTACATTACTAATCATCATGGAGGTGAAAAACAAACCAATAATGAGATATCATCTCACACCACAGAGACTGGCACACATACAGAAGAACAAGAGCAACCAGTGCTAGCCTGCAGGGAGAAAGGTCCTCTCCTTCATTGTTGGTGGAACTGCCAGCTGGTTCAGCCTTTTTGGAAAACAATACGAAAATTCCTTCACAAACTAGAAATTGAACTTTCATGCTACACAGCAATACCACTTCTGGAAACATACCCCAGGAGCCCAAAAGCCAAAGCATAAATGCTATTTGGCTTAAAATCTTTTGAATATAAAGACTTACATTTCAACTAGTGATATTTATCATTATTATAACACTTGTATCACTTGTCACTTGTCTTCCCGTAGTTCATCAATTTGCTCAAGCGGGCACCAGTAACATCTCCATATGTCCTGTTGCAAGCAAGTGTAGCCCAAGGGCATCTGCTTGCTCCAGGGAAGGAAGAGCCTCAAACCATTCCTTCAGGTTATGGGAATGAGGTCCATAATTGCTACTGGTTTTTGGCATATCAAATAAAACATGGGTAGCTTGCCAGGCTCTGCCATGTAGGTGGTATACATTCAGTAGAAGGCATTCACTGATGAAAATTATTATATACTGACTTTTAAAAATATTCCTTTTAGAGGATTGGCAAATGAACATATTGTGGTCTGAAATTCTCAAATCCATAAGGTTATACTAAGTTTGTAATGGATTTAAATGTTTTATCATTTACAAAAACCTTTTTGGAAAGTATGCCTATTCCCTTGTGATTGTGTTTAAAGGCACTCTAAATGGATTTGTTTTTTCCCTCTTAATATATTTGAATCAATATATTGCATGAATAGTTTCTCTTTTGCTGAAAAAAAATTCCATTTGGCCTCAATATGTCTTTGAATAATAAAAATGAAGAGATGATATAGGTGGTATTATTTAATGGATTCAATGCTCCCACATGTCTTTCCCCCCCCTTTGTAAATAAGAAACTTTTTTATACCTCAAAAACTAAAAAAAAACTGTTTATGCTTCAATGTCGAGTCTTTTGAATATAAATTGTGCAACAATCTGAGTTTTTACCTGCCCTTTCTGGCAAGTGTTGATTTATGTAGACAATGTCCTGGAAGAGAATCCACACTTTATTTGAATCAGACCTGTTGTGACTTGCTTTATCAGAAAACCTGCTAAAATTTCACAACTAGCAACTTATATGTGTGTATATATACATATGTATATATATGTGTACTTATATGTATACACATGTATATATACATATTATGTATACATATATAATATATATAAATTTTTTCAATACAAAGTAAAGCTTACCATCATATTTGGAATATTGTAACAAATGCAGCACGTAGAGGGCAAAAAAATATATATATATAGCTACACACCATATCAACCACCCATGATGGCTATGCTTCTTTGACTCATTTGTAAACTAAACACACAAGAAATATTTGAGTTATTTACACATACATCTTAGCTATTTAAACTAATAATTTATCGAACATCACCGTATCACTGTCTTCCTGTTCATCATCGATTTGCTCGAGCGGGCACCATAAACATCTCCTTATGTCCTGTCTCATGCCAGTAGAGCCCAAGGGCATCTGCTTGCTCCAGGAACATAAAGAGCCTCAAAGCATTACATCAGGTCATAGGAATGAGGTCTATACCTGGTATTTGGCATATCAAATATGACACGGGTAGCTTGCCAGGCTCTGCCATGCAGGTAGCATACTCTTGTAGTCATCACTAAATCCAGCATTTATTGATGAACCACGTGTCCGCTTGCAGTCACGCGAGCTGGGCTGTGATAGGCTCTTCAACTCTTACTGAACATGAGTTCAGATACTGTCTTGAGATCATGATTATATTGATTCTTATAAGTATTCTTATAAGGACGTAGACACATGGGGCAGAGCTGCTATCGGCTCTCCCTGTGCTCAGCTGATCATGAGGCACCCAGGAGGGAAGGCGAGTTCTAGCACTGGCCCCGATCCCAACAGAGCTTCACAAGAAGCCAGAGGACCCCACCACCACCACCACCACGAGGGCTGACATTTTCAACATCCGAGGCTCCACAGCTTGTCAGAGCTCCACCCAAGAGAAAAACCTGGGTGGAGCTCTGACAAGCTGTGGAGATCGGATGTTGAAAATCTCTCCCAGCCTGCGTGGCCTTGGTTCATCAGTAAATGCATGAGATGAGAGCCTACTTCTGAGATTATACCACCCACATGGCAGAGCCTGACAAGCTACCCATGTCATATTTGATATGCCAAATACCAGTAACAGTTATAGACCTCATTTCCATCACCTGAAGGAATGGTCTGAGGCTATTCATGTTCCTGGAGGGAGCAGATGCCCTTGGGCTACAATAGCACATGGCAGGACATATGGAGATGTTACTGGTGCCCACTAGAGCAAATTGATTAACAATGGGAAGACAAGTAATACAGTGAAGTATGATAAAACTTACTGGATCATATGGTAGTTCTGTTTGGGAGAGAGGGGGGTGGTGGTAATCCTGGTTGTGCTCAGGATTTACTCTTGGCTCTGTGCTTGGGATTATTCCTGTTGGTGCTCAGGGGATCATATGTGGTGGTGAGGATCTAACTGGGCAGATGCATACAATCATTTATCTGATGTACTATCTCTCTGGCCTTTATTTTACTTTCCTTTTTTATTTTAACATTTAAGGAATCTCAATGCTGTCCTCCATAAAAGTCATACCATTATACTCACCATATGAGGGAAACTTTTAGTAGCCAGAGGGGAAAAATAAAAAAATTAGGAGACGTATAACTGATTGTCCTGTTGTGTTGTTGTGTTGTTGTGTTGTGTTGTTGAGAGTAGACAAAACGTTCCCAGAGAGAAGCTATCTCACTACTTAATTCCTTGAATTATTTTCCTTCATGTAACGCAGGGGTCACCATCATTTGGGAACTCAATTCAGGCAATTGAGGTTAGTTTTATTTTATAATTTCTTTTTAATTATAATTTAATTTGTTTGAATTACAATTAGATACATAGTTGTAAAGTTGTTCCTGATTGGGTTTCAGTATAATGTTCCAACACCTGTTCCTTCACTGATATATATTTCTCAATACTAATTTCCCCAGTTTCTATCCTGCTCATGCCCTCCCCATACACACACCTGCCTCAATGGCAGACATTTCTCTTGTCTTTTGGAAATTAGGGTTTGCAATAGAAATACTGAGAGAGGAAGCAGCCTCCCTGGGGTGTGTGGCTGGCCGGGCAGGCGCCCAGGGGCGTGGTAGAGCCCCAGGTCTCAGCAGAAGGTGGAACTACAACCCCCAGAAGTCCGAGCGGAACCGGAAGTAAATGGTCATTTTGAACACTCACACTGGCCTGACTCCGCCTCAGGTAACCTTCCTGGGGTGTGCGGCTGGCCGGGCAGGCGGCTGCTAATGTGGCTGCTTATTAATAGAAAAACTAGGAAATTCAACACCAAGGGAAAGTAATACCCTCAAGAGAAAAGAAACAGTACACCAGAGGAATCTATCCCTGAACACCACAACACCATGGGGGAAACAACGCAGATCCCCAGCTCGAAGAACAGATGAAGGAATCGACCCTGAAGACTCAAAAAAGAATACAGATGTGCATGATCTCTCTGACAATGAAAATAGAGAAGAAATTGGTAGGATGTTTAAGGAGCTCAACGAAAAAAATGGAGCAGATGTCCAATAAAATACAGGAGAACATAAACGAAGCAGTTGAAAGGGCAGTCAATAAACTACGGGAGGAAATGAGAGCAGAAATGAGAACCATGCAAATAGAAATATCATCGTTTAAAAACTTAGTAGACTAAATGAAAAAACACAATCGGGGCTCTCAACAGTAGGATGATAGCAGCGGAAGAGAGAATCAGTGAGACTGAAGATGAGCTGCAGAAAGCACTCAGAGATCTACATAAGATGGAAAAAGACTGGAATATGGATCAGCAACGGAACAGAGAACAATGGGATGAAGCCAGGCGGAACAACATAAGAATCATCAGAGTCCCAGAGGGACAGGAAAGTAACCCCAAGGAAATTAAAACAGTTAAAAACATCCTGGCTGGAAAGTTCCCCGAGTTAAAGGACGAAGGCATCCAGATCCAAGAAGCCCGACGCATACCAGCAAGAAGAGACCCCAATAGAAAGACCCCAAGACACATCCTAGTCAAAGTAATGGATGCCATAGACAGAGACATAATTCTTCAGGCAGCAAGATCAAAGAAGGAAATTGTATACAAAGGAGCATCTATTCGACTTTCAGCAGACTTCTCAGAAGACACCCTCCAAGCCCGAAGGCAGTGGTGGGATATAGTAAAAAACTTAATGAAATGAATGCCTCAGCAAGAATTCTTTATCTGGCTAAACTCTCACTCAGATTTGAAGGACAGATATACAACTTCTTGGATAAACAACAGCTTAGGAACTTTGTAAAATCAAAACCAACCTTAAAAAGAAGGACTGAAAGATCTACTATAAGACGAGACATAACCCAAAAGAACAACCAACCTATTCAGAAAGATGGCACAAGATCCCATGACAATAATCTCTCTCAATGTCAATGGTCTAAATGCACCAGTTAAGAGACACAGAGTGGCAAAATGGATCAAAAAATTGAATCTGACATTCTGCTGCCTTCAAGAAACACACCTGAATAATCGGAGCAAAGACAGGCTCAAAATAAAAGGCTGGAAAGCAATCCTTCATTCAAACAACCCATCCATAAAGGCTGGGGTAGCCATACTGGTATCTGACAACATAGACTTCAGGCTGAAGAGGGTCAGAAGGGACAGAGAAGGTTACTTATTAATAGTCAAGGGATGCATATATCAGGAAGAAATCACGCTACTAAACATATATGCACCCAACAAGGGGCCAGCAAAATACCTAAAACAACTACTAATAGACTTCAAAGAAGACATTGACAGCAACACAATTGTAGTTGGAGACTTCAACACTGCTCTATCAACCCTGGATAGATCAACAAGATTGAAACTTACCAAGGAAATACTGGCCCTTAAAGAAGAGATGGAAGAAAAAGGGCTGGTAGACATATACAGGGCATTTCATCCCAAAAAAGATGAATACACTTTCTTCTCCAGTGCACATGGAACATACTCCAAAATAGATCACATGCTGAGCCATAAATCATACTTCCATATAATCAAGAAGATAGAAATAGTGCCAACTATTTTTTCAGACCATGATGCACTGAAAATAGAAGTTAATTGTACACAAAAACGGAGACCAATACCAAGTACCTGGAAACTAAACAGCTCACTGCTGAACAACCAGCAAGTCATAAAAGAAATCAAAGAGGAAATCCAAAGATTCCTGGAAACAAATGAGACTGAAGACACGAATTACCAGAACTTGTGGGATACAGCGAAAAGCAGTGTTAAGAGGCAAGTTCATAGCTCTTCAAGCATTCACCAGAAAAGAAGAAAAGGCCATCATAAACAGTCTGACTTCACAACTTAAGATCTTAGCGAGTGATCAACAAAAGGAGCCCAACCCACACAGAAAGAAAGAAATAATAAAACTTAGAGCAGAAATCAATGAGATGGAATGTCAAAAAACAATCCAAAAGATCAACGAAACCAAAAGCTGGTTCTTTGAAAAAATAAACAAGATTGACAAACCACTTGCAAGACTTGTAAGAAAAGGAAAAGAGAGAACCCAAATAAATAGAATCAGAAATGAAAATGGGGACATCACAACTGAAACCACAGAAATTCAAAAGATCATCAGAGATTACTATGAGAGCCTGTACACCACAAAACAAGAGAACCTAGAAGAAATGGACAAATTCCTGAATAGCTTACCAAGTCTGCAACAAGATTTGGAATACCTCAACAAACCTCTCTCCATCGAGGAAATAGAATCGGTAATCAAAAGTCTCCCCAAACACAAAAGCCCAGGTCCAGATGGATTCACCAGTGAATTCTACAAAACCTTTAAAGAGAACCTACTCCCAATTCTTTTTAAGCTCTTTGAAGAAACAGAAACACTCCCAAATAGCTTTTACAAGGCACATATCACCCTGATACCCAAAGCAAACAAAGATGCCACAAAAAAAGGAAAACTACAGACCAATCTCCCTGATGAATACAGATGCTAAGATCTTCAACAAAATACTAGCAAATATAATCCAAAGAGTCATCAAAAAGATTATACACCATGACCAAGTGGGATTCATCCCGGGAATGCAAGGATGGTTCAACATCCGCAAGTCAATTAACATAATACATCATATCAACATAAAGAAAAATAAAAACCATATGATCATATCAATAGATGCAGAGAAGGCATTTGACAAGATTCAACACCCGTTCATGATGAAAGCTCTCAGTAAAATGGGGACTGAAGGAACCTTCCTCAAGATAATCCAGGCCATCTATCACAAGCCCATGGCGAGCATCATTCTCAATGGGGAAAAACTGAAAGCCTTCCCCTTAAGATCAGGGACAAGACAAGGCTTTCCACTCTCACCACTTCTATTCAATATAGTACTTGAAGTACTTGCCATAGCAATCAGGGAAGAAAAAAGACATTAAGGGCATCCAGATAGGAAGGGAAGAAGCCAAGTTATCACTATTTGCAGATGACATGATATTATACCTGGTAAACGTGAAACTCTCTACCAAGAGCCTTCTAGAAATAATACATTCCTATAGCAGAGTAGCAGGGTACAAAATCAATACCCAAAAGTCAATGGCCTTCCTATATGCAAATAGCGAAAGAGAAGATAGGGACTTTAAAGAAACTATCCCATTCACAATTGCGCCACAGAAAATCAAATACCTAGGAATCAGTTTGACAAAGAATGTAAAGGATCTCTATAAAGAAAACTACAAAACGTTACTTCAGGAAATAAAAGAAGACCTGAGGAAATGGAGACATATTCCCTGCTCATGGATAGGAAGGATTAACATTATCAAAATGGTAATACTCCCTAGAGCTTTATACAGATTCAATGTGGTCCCTATAAAGATACCCATTATGTTCTTCAAAGAAATTGAACAAACACTCCTGAAATTTGTATGGAATAATAAAACTCCACGAATAGCTAAAGCAATCCTTGGGAAAAAGAAGATGGGAGGTATCACTTTCCCCAACCTCAAGCTCTACTACAGAGCAGTTGTAATTAAGACAGTGTGGTATTGGTATAAAGACAGACCTGTAGACCTATGGAATAGAACTGAGTATCCTGAAACTCAAATATACAACCACTTAATCTTTGAGAAAAGAGCAAAAAAATTTTAAGTGGAGCAAAGAAAGTCTCTTCAACAAATGGTGCTGGGAAAACTGGGCAGCTACATGTAAAAAATGAACTTAGACCTCCTTCTAATGCCATGCACAACAGTCAGATCAAAATGGATTCTAGATCTCAACATCAGACATGAATCTATAGAGTACATCGAAGAAAACATAGGAGAAATGCTCTACGACATTGAAACTAAAAAGTATCTTTAAAGACGACACACCACTGACCAAGCAAATGGAAGCAAAGATAAACAAATGGGATTATATAAAACTAAAAAGCTTCTGCACCTCAAAAGAAATGGTGACCAAGATACAAAGACCATCCACAGAGTGGGAAAGGATATTCACCCAATATCCATCTGACAAGGGGTTAATATCCAGGATATATCAGGCACTGGTAGCACTCCACAAGAAAAAAACAGCCAACCCCATCAAAAAATGGGGAGAAGAAATGAACAGAAGCTTCCAAAAAGAAGAAATTCGAATGGTCAAAAGGCAGATGAAAAAGTGTTCTTCATCTTTAATCATCAGGGAGTTGCAAATCAAAACAACAATGAGGTACCATCTCACACCACAGAGACTGGCACACATCCAAAACAGCAAGAACAACTGGTGCTGGCATGGATGTGGGGAAAAAGGGACTCTCATCCACTGTTGGTGGGAGTGCCGACTGGTCCAGCCCTTTGGAAAACAATATGGGCATTCCTCCGAAAACTAGAAATTGAGCTCCCATTTGATCCAGCAATAGCACTCCTGGGAATATACCCGAGAGACCGAAAAACACATAGCAGAAACACTATGTGTACTTCTTTATTCATCTCTATGCTATTCACTATAGCTAGAATCTGGAAACAACCTAAATGCCCGAGAACAGAGGACTGGCTAAAGAAACTGTGGTTCATCTACACTATGGAATACTATGCGGCTGTCAGAAAAGATGAAATTATGAAATTTACCTGCAAATGGATGGACTATCATGTTTCAAAACTATCATGCTGAGTGAAATTAGTCAGAAGGAAAAGGACAGATATAGAATGACTGCATTCATTAATGCGACATAAATAGATACCAGTGTTTTACTAAATGTGGGAAATGGTAATGGCAGATTAAAACTCACCATTGAATATACTCTAAGAGACTTCAGTGATAAACTCTAAATATCTGCAGGGCTGCAGCCACAATGTGTAAAATAAGAGGGAGAGAGATGCAGAGACAGAGAGAGAGAGAGACAGAGAGAGAAAGAGAGGATACTGGGGTACCTGCTATTAAGGCAGCATGGGGGTGGCCGGGAGGGTGTGGGGTACATTGGTGGTGGAAATGGGGCACTGGTGGAGGGATGGGTGCTGGTATACTGTATTACCAAGAACCAATTATGAACACCTTTGTAATTGTATGTTTCACAGTGGTATAATAAAAAATTAAAAAAAATAAATAAAAGAGCAAGGAAAAAAAGAAATAAACCTTTTGAGATACAAAAAAAAAGAGAAATACTGAGAGGTTATCATGTATATCTTTTTACCTACTATCAATACTGAGTCCTGTGATAATTTCTAGCTATTTTTGTCATACTGATTCCTTCTCTATTCTAACTGCCTTTTACCCCCACCCCCACACACACACACACTTGTGGCAAGCTACCGACCATTGGCCTGTCCTCCTGACCCCCTGCGTTTCCTGGCCTTGGATATGAGTTCATGCTTTATTTTATATCCCACAAATGAGTGCAGTCATTGTATGTCTGTTTCTCTCCTTCTGACTCATTTCACTCAGCATGATGTTCTCCATGTCCATCATTTATAGGCAAATTTCATTACTTCATTTTTCCTAACTGCTACATAGTATTCCATTGTGCAGATGTACCATAGTTTCTTTGTTCAGTTTTCTGTTCTCTGACACTTGGATTGTTTCCAGATTCTGGCCATTGTGAATAGTGCTGCAATGAACATAGAAGTAGAGATGACATTTATTCTGTGTGTTTTCACCCCTCCCCTGGTATATTCCCAGAAGTGAAATTTCTGAGAATACCACTCAATTTCTAGTTTTTCCAGGAATGTCCATAATGTTTTCCAAAAGCCTGGACCAGTCAGCATGCCCACCAACAATGAAAGAGAGACCTTTTCCTCCCACATTCATGCCAGCACTGGTTGCTCTTGTTCTTTTGGGTGTGTGCCAATCTCTGTGGTATGAAGTGATATCTCATTGTTGTAATTTTCATCTCCCTGATGATTAGTAACGTAGAACATTTTTTCATGTGTGTTTTCACCATTTGTGTTTCTTCTTTGAGGAAGTGTCTATTATTTCTTTGACAGGGTCAGATTTTTTTTTTCTTGAAAAGTTCTAGTTCTTATGTTTCTTTGATACTACACCCTTATCAGATGGGTATTGTGTAAAAAATTTTTTTCGCAATATATGGGCCATCTTTGTATCTTGGTCACGATTTCTTTTGAGGGGCAGAAGCTTCTTAGTTTAATGTAGTCCCATTGGTTTATCTCGGCTTTCACTTGCTTGTTTTAATGGGTGATGATAGAGTTTCATGCATAAATTTTTCCAAAAAGTAATCTCTATCAGAATCTACTTCTGTCCCCCCACTATTGCAATGTTCCCTCTGATTCTGCTCCTCTTCTGTCCCTCCCTTGTTCTAAACTTCCTACTAAAGACCAGTTCTCAATTTCTGTTGCCTTTGGGCATCTGCTATTTTGCTACTATGTTTCCTTATAGCTCCCATATGAGAGTGGTATTCTGTGTATGAGTGATTAGCTTCACTCAGCATAGTATTCTCCTGGCACACTCATGGAGCTGCAAGTTGCATGCCTTCATGTTTGCTTACAGCTGGATAAAATTCCATTTTGTTTATCTACCATAATTTATTCATTAATTTACCTTTTCTTGGACATGTGAGTTCTGTCCGGATTAATGCTCTTGTGAAAAGTGCTGCAAAGGACATTAGAATGTAACTGCTTTTTCTGAATAGAGATTTTCAGCCCTGGGGGTTGATGTCAAGAAGTGGAATTATCCAGATCAAGTCAAGACATTGAAGAGGGATTGACCTGAGGGTCTCAAGGTTAAACTCTGGTATTGGTGCTATAGGCTAACATAGTAAAGTGTGGATAGAAGAGGTGACAGCTTTGAGCAGCAAGTCTATTGTTTTCCTCTTTCACTTTATCATGCAGGGTTGTGCCTTGGAGGTTTAGGACTGATAAAAGTCTTTGAATCCTTACATGGCACAGACCTTATGTCTCACTCATCCCATACAACAGTTGTCAGACTGCACCTGAGTCCCACTTGATCTGTATGGCGCAGAAATTAATCCTAGTCACACGTTTTCTCAGGGAACTGTGGAGCTCAGGGTGGAGTGAGGAATTGCTCTCTGCAACAAAAAGAAAATCAGTTTCTAGTCTCGCCTCAGTTTCCTTATCTTCTGTTTCATTGCCTGCTCTCTCAGTAAAGAATTTCAGGAAGGAGGGGCAGAGTGAGAGTATAGCAGTAGGGGGCTTATATTGCACATGGCTAACCTGGGCTTGATCTTTAGACCCTAAATGATCCCCCCCCCAAACCTTCCAGGACTGATCCCTAATCTCTCAACAATGAGCAAGCCCTCAGCAAGCTGGGTATGACCCAAAACAATAACTTGTTGATCACTTGATGACTTGACATCCTGTTATTCGTTGATTTGCTCGAGTGGGGATCAGTAACGTTTCCATTTGTCCCTATGACATGCCAGTGTAGCCCAATGGCATCTGCTTGCTCCAGGAATACGAAGAGCCTCAAACAAGTTTGAGTTTGTTCAAGGTCTTGATGAAGAAGTCTGACCATCTTGTAGGTGGGGCAGCCATGTGATCTTTTGACATCCCGTGGGATCCAATCGGTAAAGACTCCAGCCCAGTGGTCATCTCCAAATGGCATTACATGTCCAGCCCAAAACAATAACAACAACAAGAAAATAATATCAGGAAAGAGATGACTAGTGAAGTAAGATAGTTTATTAGGGAAATATTATTGCTGAGAGACAGATTCTTGCTCAAAAGCAAATGCGGGCATCTCCAGAGAGCATTGAACTCAGGTACAGGATCCATGGAAAGCTACAGAGAATGAGCTGCATGGCTGTATCTCAGAATGGGGACAAATGGGGACATGTTCACCTGTAGCCCTGTAAACTTAAGTAGTTTTTTTTTTAGGCTGTACCCAGTGCTGCTCAGAGCTTACTCTTGCCTCTGTATTCAGGGATAGTTCCTGGGGACTTAGGGGAGCATATGAGAATTGAATTTCGATTATCTTTATTTCTCAGCAAGCACCCTACACTCTGTATTATCACTCTAGCCCCTATAAAGTTAGATTATTGTCATTATTATTGTTATTTTATTATTTTGCTTTTTTGGGTCACACCTGACTGTACTCAGGGTTTAGTTACTCCTGTCTCTACACTCAGGAATTACTCCTGGGGTGTTTGGGGGACCACATAGGATGTCAGAGATCAAATCCAGGTGGCAGTGTGTAAGGCAAACACCCTACTCACTGTACTATCTCCCTGGCCTCTATGAAGTTAGATTTTATATAGTTTTCTCAAACTGAGCCCAAAATATGTTGCTAGGATTATTGAGAAAGAGCAGAGCACAGAACGGATCTTTTTGATATTCTTTGCATGGTCTTTGTTCTAGCCTGAGAATCTCTCCAGTGGGCGATCCAAATATGCTTTGGGCAGGATATTCTGCAACTTCAAGGGTTACCGGACTTTTATCTTGGATCTTGTATTTCTGATGTCTTGTGACTTCGAACTGGTTTGGGTCACAAAAGGTATCTATCCCAACCCACATTTCTGGATAAGATCTCCACCCCCTCAGATCACTCATTTCCACATATCTATTTTCCTGCAATAGTATGAAATACATGGAAAATAAAATTAAAGGGGAAGAAATTTCCCTCTGAGGGTCTACAGAAATAACATTTTTTTTCCTTGTGTAGGAGAGGCCAAGGTTGGTGGAGATGTGTTTATGAATTCCCATGGAGAGAAATAGCAATCATACTCATGTCAATTTATGAATCACCGCCCTGACTGCTACAAATGATGTAAGTATTTTTTAAAGAAATATACTGATAGAAATGAAACAAAACCCACTGAAAGAATGTTAAATATTGAAAATGTGCTGGAATAGGGAAATGCTACACTGCCTAATCATGTGTGTGAGGAGATGAAGGAAGATCAGATCCTGATTATTTTCAAAATAAATTGGCTTTAAATCAAAGGAGAGTAGGAGACGAATAATGAGGAGGCAAACAGCCAACATCGGCGTTGGAGATATATTAGAAATTTAACAGAGCTTAAATTTTAATACTAGATATAATTATAGATTAGTGAAGAGAAAGCCAGAGAATTATTTTATATCACAACACCTTTGGAATATGTATTTGAAGCTCCCTGGGAACATGGGATGTTGTGTATATATTGCTTCTGATTAAATTTGAAATTTCTGATTAATTTGGGGGGAGCAGAAATCTGCCCATAAAATTGAAAGTGTTTCTTGTGAGAGAAAACAGTAATTTAAAAATATGCATAAGTATTTTGCAAAGAAATAGTAATATATGATATACCTCTGTAAATATATGATTATCTATTTTTTTTTCTTTTGGGTCACACCCGGCTATGCTCAGGGGTTACTCCTGGCTCTGCATTCAGGAATTACTCCTGGCGGTGCTCGGGGACCATAAGGGATGCCGGGATCGAACCTGGGCCGCATTGGGCCAGTCACGTGCAAGGCAAACGCCCTACCTGCTGGGCTATAGCTCCGGCCCCTATGATTATCTATTAAGACTATCCTCTAAAGCTAAGTAATTTAATCACAAATGCCCCTTGAGCAGTGTGAGTTCTGAGTATTAAGAATCTATAGATGCTGAAAATCTTTTAACTCTCCCAAGTTTGGCAGTAGTGAGGTCTTGGTATCCGGGAGACATTGGTTCCAGGCTACCCACTCAAGTTTGTTGTGGTCATTATTGTCAGTCCTCCATAGTTGTATTCTTGGCTTCATACCCAAGGTTGGGTAAATCTGTGTATGTGAATAAAAGTAATCTAGAGGGACATGGATTCATGTAATTCAATTCCATTAGGTGCAATGGTCACCTGCACTGCAGAAACATGCCTGCAAAGTGTGAATATGGCTATAGCTGTGATGTGGGCATGGCTGTATAAATTACTCCTGTTGTGAGTCTAACGATTATTAGGATTAACAACTGTTTTGCTAATGAAGATTCTGTGGATTTTTAGCTTTCAGGGCATCACCACTGAATAGTTTTTGTCTCTTATTTAATTCTTCAAAGATTCATTTTGTTTTAAGTACTCCTAATCCCAGTAGTCTTTTACTTAAGAAAGGATGACGCATTGCCTAGAGGTAAACCCCATTCATCTTAGTCCTGTGCTTGACTGATCTCATCCCGAGATTGAAAAATGACTGATTACTCTAACACTTTGGAAAATCCGAAGTGTTGTGAGTGTACATATGTGTATGTGAAGTCAAGATTCACCTTTTGCTTTATTTTCATATATAAAGATAAATGGCGCTTGAGGTTAGCTGGTTCTTATACGTTTTTAAAATCCTGAATATTTATTTGTCTTTTCTTTTATAGTCTAATAAAACTAAGTTATCTGTCAATATCTGACTAATATTTCATAAAGAATAATTATTTGCTCTTAGATTTGTTCCTTTCCTTTCCTTTCCTTTTCCTTTCCTTTCCTGTCCTGTCCTGTCCTGTCCTTCCTCCATCCCTCCCTCCCTCCCTCTCTCTCTCTCTCCCTCCCTCCCTCCCCTTGCCCTCCCTCCCTCCCTTCCTTCCTGTCTTTCTCTTTCTGTCTTTATTTCTGTCTTTCTGTCTTCCTTCCTTCCTTCCTTCCTTCCTTCCTTCCTTCCTTCCTTCCTTCCTTCCTTCCTTCCTTCCTTCCTTCCTTCCTTCCTTCCTTCCTTCCTTCCTTTCTTCCTTCCTGCCTGCCTGCCTGCCTGCCTGCCTGCCTGCCTGCCTTCCTTCCTTCCTTCCTTCCTTCCTTCCTTCCTTCCTTCCTTCCTTCCTTCCTTCCTTCCTTCCTTCATCCCTCCCTCTCTCCCTCTCTCTCTCCCCCTCTCCCTCTCCCTCCCTCCCCTCCTTTCTAAGCATGAGGCTGAATAGTTTAATCCTCAGCATGCCCTGTGTGCCCGGTGCCATCTCAGCACTTCAATTTGGAGTCCCCGACACCATGGCAGAGTGTGGTGGTTCAAGTGCTCCCCTAAACCATTGTGTCCAGGCATTGCAGCTGAAGTGTATGACACTCTGACAGAAGTGTGCAAGCACCGTGCTCCAGTCTGATAGCCCCAGGGAGATGCATGCAGGGACCAAAAGCAAGAGTGTGCAACACGCAGTCAATCCAGCAGCAGCAACAGAATGGGGGGGCAGGGGTAAATGATAAGAACATTTCATTTGGAGGAAAGTTTAATTTTTTTGATAGACAGTCTGTGGGGGATTGGGAGTTGTTTCTGGGGATATTTGGGAGACCTGGTGTCGCCAGTGTTTAAACCTAGGCTTCCTGCATGTAAAGCAGGAAAACTTACCTTTTTTTTTTTTTTCTTTTTGGGTCACATCCTGCGATGCTCAGGGGTTTCTCCTGGCTCTGTACTCAGCTCAGGGGTTTCTCCTGGCTCTGTACTCAGGAATTACTCCTGGCGGTGCTCGGGGACCATATAGGATGCCAGGGATCGAACCCGGCCAGCATGGGCGGCCACATGCAAGGCAAATGCCCTACCCTCTGGGCTATCGCTCCGGCCCAAATTTACCTTGTTTTAAAAGCATTATCAGAGCTGGAGCAATAGCACAGCGGGTAGGACATTTGCCTTGCACACCGCCCACCTGGGTTCGATCCTTGGCATCCCATATGGTCCCCCCGAGCACTGCCAGGAGTAGTTCCTGAGTGCAGAGCCAGGAGTAACCCCTGAGCAACGCCGGGGTGTGACCCAAAAAAGCAAAAAAAAATAAAATAAAATAAAAGCATTCTCTCTCTCTCTCTCTCTCTCTCTATATATATATATATATATATATATATATATATATTATGTATATGCTGGATTTTGAGATGACTACAAGAGTATGCTACCCGCATGGCAGAGCCTGGCAAGCTACCCGTGTCGTATTTGATATGCCAAATACCAATAGCAATTATAGACCTCATTCCCATGACCTGATGGAATGGTTTGAGGCTCTTTATGTTCCTGGAGCAAGCAGGTGCCCTTGGGCTCTACTTGCATGAGACAGGTCATATGGAGATGTTATTGGTGCCCGCTCGAGCAAATCGATGATGAATGGGAAGACAGTGATACAGTGATACAGTGATAGATTTGTTGTACTTGCAAATGCACAGAAATTGAAAATGAAGTATAATGGTTTTGTTCTACTCTGATTTTCTGCTGCATATGATGCTGAACTATATTGCTGAAGTCTAATCTCTTTGGATGAGATTTTTATTACACTGAAAGCCTTTACCACTTTATTCTGAGTAGTCATTTGTTCTACGTAATAGCATCCCCCTACCTTTATCCTGTCAGTAACTCTGGCTTTTTATTTAGAGACCTTAATCAAGCAGGGAAAGATCAAAACTTGACCAAGATGCCTTTTTTCATCTTAGCAATTGACTCTTTATTTTATATTTTTATTTTATTTATTTATTTATTTATTGCTTTTTGGGTCACACCTGGCAATGCTCAGGAGTTACTCCTGGCTCTGCACTCGGGAATTTCTCCTTGCAGTGCTCGGGAACCATACAGGATGCTGGGGATCGAACCCAGGTCGGCCGCGTGCAAGGCAAACACCCTACCCACTGTGCTATTGCTCTGGCCCCAGCAATTCACTCTTTAAACTCAATCAGCTTAGGGAGTCTTTATCTAGATAGAATTTATCCCATGAAATCTGTATAAAACAAAAATTATGAGGGCAAAAATTCATAACTGTACCTAAAGAGAGCTGCGTCACAAAATTCTAAGGGAGAGTCCAATGGCCTCACATGGAATTGGGTTACAATAAGGTGGAAAAGGAAGACATGTCAGTTTCAATTAGTCCACTATGAAGGTGAATAAGAATGACTTACAGGGACCAAACAAATAGTATGAGGTTAAGGTACTTGGGATCCTTGCTCAAATTCTAGCACTGACCATAAACCTCTGATGTGGCCCCCAAATTATGACTTTCATAAGGCATAAAGCATTTCAAACATTTAGAATTTGTGAACAGATAATTGTAAGTTGCTAATTAAAAATACTTTTTAGGTCACACCCGGCAATGCTCAGGGGTTACTCCTGGCTCTGTGCTCAGGAATCACTCCTGGTGAGCTCGGGGGACCATGCAGGATGCCAGGGATCAAACTCAGGTACTCAGGTTGGCTATATTATTGTTTTGGCCCCAAAATACATTCCTAAGTTTTATAGCTAATTTATTTCACTTTTCTAATAAAATATATTCTTATACATCAAAAGAATGAATATTTGTAATGTTGACTTACAATTTACTTTTGCAAGAAGCATGATTTGCATCTTTTAGTTTTGCTTTCTGAGTTGTAGCTAAGCATTGTTTTAGAAGAAGCAGTAAAATATCATAATTAATTGCTTTCATACACAATTAGGGAGATGGATTCATTAGCAGAGGGTTTCTGTGTGGTTCATTATCATCATTTTCCAATAATATTAATTAAGCTACCTCCTGTGCTGATGGTGAAACTGATCACTCCGCAGTAGAAATAAAACAGATGTTGTCCTTGACCCTCATATCCTCATATCACAAGAATAAAGCATATGGTATTGTTTCATATATATTCAGAATAAGAAGCAACTAAAATGCTGTAAATAATAAAACATATAATTATTTCACCAGTAAAACATCTGGTAAATGGCCAGTTATTTGCTGTACAAAAAATGTAATGATACATTCATTTCCGCATACTATTCACAGTTACTTTAGGATAGAAATTTTAATTTTTTTCAACCAAAGTTTTGTGGTGTTTAAAAAATTCTCACCAACAGTGTATGGAAGCATTGATCCTGGGAAATTTTCTCAAGCACTGTATATTATATTAGTTCATATTTCATTGATAGAGAAACGTTGGAAAATACTGTGGCACATAGGTACTTTATAATATTCCCTAGTCATTGGAAATAATGAGTTAATTTTTCGAATTGTTATAAGAAAGATTCCCATGCCTCATAAAAACAATAAATTCTCTGCTGTCTTTGAGGTATTATACTCAAATCATATTAAGTGAAATACCCTTAGAAGACAACGTTCAATTAGGTATTTTCTATTAGCATACTGAATACGGATTAAGTTCTTAATCAAGAAGAGCTTTGATATGAAAACATATGGTTTGGTGAGACAGGGGAAATGGTTTGGGGCGCACAAATCTGGGAAGCCCAGATTTGATCTGTGGTACCACACAGGCCCCCAGCATTGATAGATATTACCCTGGGGGGCTGCCAAGCGCTACTTGGCTTGAGCTGTTCCTTCTTATTACTTGATCTTAGCATTAAACTGTTTTGACCAAATCTATTAGGAGTGTCTTTCTCCAAGCATTGCTTGGGATTCCCCTATCCAAAACAAACAAATAAAATACCTTAGGCTTGGCAAGCATGGATAGGAAGACAATAATTTTATTTTATTTTCTATTTGGTCATCATGAAATTACAGAGTTATTTATGTTTGGGTTATAGGTACATAACGTTAGTGTTTCAACACTGATTCCTTCACCACTGTCCACTAGCCTCCACTAATGTCCCCACCCCCACCCAAATGCTGTCCACTCTGCTTTTATGAGAGGTACTTTTAAAAATATATATGTTTTTGCAACGTTATTTACAGTTGTGTGGCTAATAGGGTTTCCTTACCACCTTTCAACTCCACCCCCTCTTCCCTGTGAGTGCTTCCCCCACCATAGGTATTGTGCCCTCCCTGTCCTATCCCTCAGACTCTTCTAGTGGCATGTTTCCTAATGAATACCAGTCCTTACGGCTCTGTATTTCCGTTACCTCCGGGTGCTCGTTATTCCTCCATTATTTTCCTTATACCCGCATATGAGAGAGATCATTCATTGTCAGTCTCTCTCGTTTATAACTGACTTCACTCAGCATGATACTCTCCAGGTCCTTCCATGTAGCAGCAAATTGCATGACTTTATCTTTGCATATGGCAGAGGAATATTCCATTGTGGATATATATCAAAGTTTCTTTATCCACTCATCTATTCTTGGACTTATGGGTTGCTTCCAGATTTTAACTATTGTGGAAAGTGCTATAATGAACATAGATGTGCAAAAGTCTTTTCTCCGTTTGGTTTTGGATGCTTGGAGTATATTCCAAGAAGTGGGTTGCTAACTTAAATGGAAACTCAATTCATAGATATTTTTTTAGGAATGTCCATATTGTTTTCCAGAAAGGCTGAACCAGTCAACACTCCCAACAGCAGTGGATGAAAGTTTCTTTCTACCCGCATCCATGCCAGCACTGGTTGCTTTCTTTTGGATGTGTGCCAGTCTGTGGCATAAGATAATATCTCATTGTTGTTTTGATTTGCATCTCCCTGATAAATATGATACAGAGCATTTTTATGTGTCTTTTGATTATTTGTATTTCTTCTTTGAGGAAGTTTCTGTTGATCTCTTCTTACCATTTTTGCATGGGATTGGAAGATTTTTCTTGTAAAATTCTACCAGTGCCTTGTATACCCTTGCTATTAATACCTTATCTGAGTGTTGGGTCAATAATTTCTCTCATCTTTGAGTTATCTATGTATCCTGATCATCATTTCCTTTAGGTGAAGAAACATCTTAATTTAATGTAGTCCCATTTGTTTATCTTTAGTTCCTCTTTCTTGGTCAGTGGTGTTTCATCCTTGAAGATTTCTTTTAGCTTCCATGTCATGGAGAGATATGCCTATCTTTCGTTTATATGACTTATGCATTTAGGTCTGATATTAAGGTGTTTAATCCCTTTTTATTTGACTTTTTGTGCATGATGTTAGAAAGAGATTGAGTTAATTTCTTATTTTTTTGTCATGTAGCTGACTATTTTTTTTTCATTTTTTTTTACATGTAGCTGACCAGTTTTCTCACTTGTTGAAGAGTATGTTATTGCTAGACTTTGTATTTCTTGCAAATATTGAATGACCATATACCTGAGGATCTGTCCCAGGATATTAAAATATATTAAATTGAAGTGAGATTACATCTTTAATCTAATAGTATGCTGTTTTAATTATTAACACTTTGTAATACAGTTTTAATTTGATGGAAGTAATGCCTCCTATCTTCTTTTTCCTGAGTATTGCTTTAGTTATTTATGGGTATTTATTGTTCCATATGAATTCAGGATTATTTGATCTATTCTTTGAAAAATATCATGGGTATCCTCATAAGAACTATGTTAAATCAGTGTAATGCTTTGGGGCGTATTGCCATTTTGATGATATTAATCCTCCCAATCCATGAGCAGAAGATGCATTTCCATTTCTTAATGTCCTCTTTTATTTCTTGAAGTTTTATAGTTTTCTTAGTATAGGTCTTTCACATGTTTAGTTAAGCTGATTCCTAAGTACTTGATTTTCTGATGCGCAATTGTGAAGAGGGTTGGTTTTTGTTTTTATATTTTTCTCTTTTCTTCCATTATTTGTATACAGGAAAGCTGTGGACTTTTGCATATTAATTTTGTAGCCTGCCACCTTACTATACAAATCTATTGTTTATAGGAGCTTTTAGAATTTTCTAAATATAGTATTATTTCATCCTCAAACAGTGATATCTTGACTTCTTCCTTTCCTGTCTGGATGCCTTTGATATATTTTTCTTGCTTGATATCTTTTTCATGTCTTACTTAATATATTTTAGTTGATATGGCAAGTACTTTCAATACTATACTGAATAGAAGTGGTAAGAGTGTGCGACCTTATCTTGTGCCTGGCGTTAGAGGGAAGGATTGTTTTTTTTCCTATTGAGTATAATGATTGCCATGAGAGTGTAATAAATGGCTTGATTATACTGAAGAAAGTTTTTTCAATTCTCATTTTATTTTTTATTGAGAGTATTTATTATGAATGGGTTGTGCCAAATGCTTTTACTGTGTCTATAATCAAAAGACCTTTAATATTTTATTGGCATGGTGTATTGATGAAGACTAATTTAAACTAATTTGTATAGTAAGTCTACTTCTGGACAGGTTATCTTTCAGAAAAAGGTAGGATCAGTTACTCTGCCATAGATTAGCATTTTATCAAAATTTTGTAATACTTTCTATTTTTAGCATTAAATATGGACTGTCAAACATATTGAGTCAAATAAATTAATGGCAAATGTGAGAAAAGAGATCTTGGTACAGTCAAGTTTTGATGGGCCTACTCTCAGTAACTTTGTAAGCAGATATATGTGAAAGTCTGTCCAATGCTCTTTAATTTAATGAATCAATATTGTTATGCTATATTTACTGGAATTTGTAAAATTTTCTCTTACAAAGGTCTAGGTCTAGTCCCATTTTGTGTTATTACTTTTATCCAAATTAAAATCTTGATAAGTCTTGATGTTTACAATTAGAGGTCAATCTTACCAAACTTTTGCATTCCTTCAGATAGCAAAATGAATCCCCCTACAAATTCTTGTCTCTTATTTTTTAGACTCTAGGAATCTTGAAAAATACCCAAGATGCCTACGGGAACTTTGTAGTTTTGTTTTTTGTGGTCTGTCATGTCACAATGAAATATTACCTCTTGCCTTATCTTTAGAGTCGACATGTTATCTGATATAGAGCATTTTTAAAAATCTGCATAGAATTTTGTTTTAAATGGCTTGTAATATTCTTTGGAAAATTATATTAAACAGTTTTTAAAAGGGTTTTATCTTAAGTATTAAGACAGAAAGTTACTACACTGAAAAAAAAATGTATCACTGCCTTACCAGAGGAAAGAGATAAGAAGCCTGTAAGGTTCATCCATTTTTCCATTGTTCCCGTTTCCGTGCGTTTTTATGTATGTTGGAAAGTAATTATAATATTTTTCCATTATGTGAAGTTATAGCAGAATATTCTCATCAGACTCTGCTCTGCCTGAGATAAGTGTCATTATGCTGGCATTGTTCTTCTCACCGAGCATGCTCTCCCAAAGCATGGAACAAGCAAGTGCTTTCAAACAATGCCTCTGTGAGGAGAATTTCTCATCAGCATTGAAATTCATACAGCTGTGTTTGTAGAGTAGCGCATCCACAGAGTCTGATGACACTCAAGCCGGTAGTGAGGTAGAAAATAAGCCAACATCTGGAAAATCATGAGAGAAATGTATGTATTTTACGTAGAAATGGACCACTTAGTTCTTTTCCCTTAGAACTACCTTAAAGAGGCTAATTAGAAACTCCGTGACAAATGAGTTCATTATCTTCTGCTCAGACACCATTGTAGGATGGGCTAGTGGTATGATGGCTGGATTGCTGGTCTATGACTCAGAACTCTCTTAAACTTGCCGTCAGCCTTTTTGCCCCGTCTCTTGCTAAAACTTCTCCTCTATAGTTCATCTATGATCTCATCTTGCTGAATGTAAAACTAAGTTCTCCCCTGTCAATTTACTTGACCTATCACCTGAATTTACTAGTGTGCTATTTATTCTTTCAATAGTTTTCTTCCTTCAGCTTTCATGTTTTCATACTGTTTTGTATTCCTATTTCTCTGATCAGTCTTTTTGCATTCTTTTCTTCTTTCTCTGCTTTTCATCAGAGTAAGGATATATCTCAATCCTTAGGCCTCTTTGCTCACCCACCCCCATCTGCATCTCTAGGTAAGAAAATTCTATAGAATGAGGTTCACTTGACATCTGCCTCATCAGATGTCTTTTGCATTTAAACTTGTGGCAACTCTTACCTTCCAGTTCGAAGAAAACAATGAAGTATCTCCTTTCATCCTCAATCAGTCGTGGATAAAAATTCACAGTATATGTTTTGAGTATAAGTCTTGCCTCACTGATAAGTCACCATCATGTCCATTTTTATCCTAAATTCTTCAACTGGGTATTGCAATCCTATAAGGTGTTGCATTTCTCTGTCAAAAAGGCATTACTAGGGGAATGAGTGACAATACAGAAGGTAGGGTGCTTGTCTTATATGCAGCGACCCTGGTTTGATCCCCATCATCCTCTATGGTCCTCCAAACTCTGCCAGAAGTGATCTCTGAGACCAGAGCCAGCAGTAAGTCTTGACCACTGCCAGGTATGGTCTCTAAAGAAACAAATAAACAAACAAAAGAGTGGGTCACTAGTGGAAAAATTTCAAGTCCCATTTTAGATTACAAGAAAATACCTCAACTGTCTCTTCTTGTCCTCTACAGTCCTTTTTAGTTTAAAAAAAGATCAATGTATGTTTCTAGTCAAAACTCTAAAGTTTCCTATTGTACTCTGAGTAAAGTTGAATGTCCTTCCAATATTATCTAAGACCTTTTCTCTGATGTTCTAGCTTTTTGCGTTCTTTCCCTCATTTATCTCCTCTCCACCCACCCTACTCATCTTGGAGTCACTTACAAGAATGCTACAGGCATTCTCCTTAAAGACACAAACCCAAGTGCATCCCTTTTAAGTCTCTTCCCCAGAATAGATCCATAAGTTTTATGCCTTTCATCGTTTTGCTCAATGACACTTACCCAAAGGGAGACTTTAAACATCTCCCTTTGGGCTCCACTTACCATAGTCTACCTTTTCTCTTCCCTGTATCGCATCACTCTAACCTACTATCTCATTTGTAAAAGTACATATTGTCTCTGCATTTGCTTATTATGATAGGGAAGAGACCTATCAACCCCTGGTGGTTGTCTGAATGGTGACTTCCATGCAGATAAGGTCCCAGAACAGATGACTGGATAGAGAAACCATGGCACACTTAGGCAATGGCACTGGAATATTAGTTAGCATTAAGAAAAGATGAAATCATGAAATTTGCTTCTGTGTGGATCGATTTGGAAAGTATCATGCTGAATGAAGTTAGGCAGAAGGAGAGACAGATACCATGCTTCCTTTCATATGTGGACTATAAAGAAACACATTAGGGAATAACAAATATCCAGAGGCAATAGAAGTAGATAATTTGTCTTTAGTAGGAAGTTTATCATAGACAAGAATTTGGGGGCAGTGGTTGATGGCAGTGCAGGCTGGGGACCTGATGAAGATTGAGGTGCTGGGATGATTTATGCAATAAGCCTTACCATTTGACATAAAATAAAAATAAATTATCAAAACAAATATAAAGATATCAGGTTCTAATGCCTGGAACTTGCAAGTGGTATGTTAATTGGAAATGTTTTGTTGATGTGATTAACTTAAGGGCTTTGAGAAAGGGAGATTTTTCTAAGTTACATGTGTAGTTCTAAGTCCAATCACATGTTCTTGTATTAAAAAGTGGATGGAGCTCTGACATACAGGAAAGAAGGCAATGTGAGGTAGGGGCAGACACCTAAGTAATGTGGGGAAACTGAGAATTACAGCCACGGAGACTGGCAAAGGCAACGAGTCTTCCCAAGAGCATATGGAGGGAACGAAGATTTGTAGACCCCATATTTTCAGCCCAGTGATCTTGATCTCAAGCAGCTGGCCTTCAGAGCTGGGAGAAAATACATTTCTGTCAGTTGACGCTACCAAATTGGTGGTAATTTGTCAGATCAGTCATAGAAAATTAATATAGCCATTATAGTGAAAATTCAACAGGGCATGAATCTTTTGTTTGACTAACATGACTAGAATGATTATATAGCTTAGTAGGTTTGCAGAAGATGTATGTTAAACAAACTTATAATGTATACTTTATTCCTTACATACAAAAACTAATTTTCTGACTCCATTGGAATGTTTTAAAACTCTAAGCATCTGTGTTCTTACTATTCATGTAGTGTTCTTTGATACTTTCGTCTTCAGCAGCAAATTCTAGCAAAGTATTTTTTTTCCCACTTATCTTGCAAACATCCTTGATAGTTTTCAATCTTGTGATACTTGCAGCCATTATTTATCTGAACTGTTTAAAAAATCCATTCCTTTTCTCCCGAGGATCTAAAATATAACAGTCATCAGAATAAAGAAGCGGCACTTTTGGTGCTTATGATCTTACTGGTGGTTGCTCAAGCAAATCTATGAACAACGGGAAGACAAGTGTTAGAAGTGATGATCTTATGATCTGAATGGCCAGGACATGCAGAGGGAGATTTGTTTAAAACATAAATAAATATTAACAACATCTAAAAATATGATGTCCAATTTTGAGCAAGAGCAGACAAACAATTATATCCAATCCAAGACTTCGTCCACTGATTTCCAACCTGTTTTAACAGACCTTTTGCAGAGACTTGTATTGCTATTGTGAAGAGTTGATTCTGTCTTCTTTGAATCAGAACCAACATTGCCAGTAGCTTGGGGACCCCGATGAGCTTTCTGCAGAAAGTCTTCTCTGGGAGCTTCAAAGTTGCCTTTTATCTCTTTTTCAGTAAGAAACATCTGTCAGTTTATTACAAAAGAAATGTTCCATTTGCCCTTTCAAGTTTTATGCTTGTGTCTGTATTTCCTCATAGAGATTCTTATTTCTAGGCCTAATCAGAAGCAGAGGGAAAGTTTTCAACAACCTTATCTGGTTGTTGGAAATCAGGATTTTCATTTTGTTGACAATCATTTTCCTTCTATGTTCACTACTCCTGAATCTAAGCCAATGCAAATTAATTCTTCCATTTGCACTGAACATATTTCCCCTAGAGAATCTCTTACTCCGGAATGTAAGCACCAGATTGTGCTATAGATGTATAGAGATATGTAGACTTTATTTGTTTCAGTATTGTCTGTCTAGTCAAGATATAAGCATTATTTTAAGTGTAGACATTTAAAACAATGGTCCAAATAAAGCAATCTGATACCCTATAGTGTCATAACACTTAATTTTTCTATTTTCTCTCTTGTTAATTATATAGATAAATAAATTATGCAGGTATAATTGATGTAACTATATTGTAACATACCTAAAATGAAAAGAATTTGATGGATTAGAGCACGATTAATTCTATTCTCCTTTGTACAGTCTAACATATATTGTTTTAATTTAGTTTTTTTATTTCTCCTAAATTATATACATAAGTGCATATTTCCCACTGATTCCAGTCCACCAACATGGACACCTTTTAAAAAAATTATACTTTATTAGATAATTTTAAACTATCATTGTTTTCTTGTTTTAACTTTTTAAAAATTTTATTATACCACCATAAGATATATAATTACAAAGATGTTCATGATTAGGTTTCAGTCATACAGTGTCCCAGCACCCATCCCTCCCCCAGTGCCCATTTCACACCACCAATGTCCCCTACTTCCTCCCCTCCCCCAGCCTGCCTCTATAGCAGGCACTTTACCTCTAGTCTCTCTCTCTCTCTCTCTCTCTCTCTCTTCCTTTTCTTACACGTTGTGAATTGCAATATATACATTTAGAGGTTATCATGTATATCCCTTTGCATACATTCAATGCTCAGTTCTAGGCTGGTATTATCATTTCCAACAATTATTAGCACACTGTTCCCTTCTCTGTCTTACCTAACTCTGACTTCCACACACTTGCAGTAGATTCCACCCATTGACACATTCTCCAGATAACATGGACACCTTTTATCTTGCCTGACATCTCCCCAATTTGTCCTCTACAGTATTATTTCTCAAGCCTTTTCTGATCATTGCCTTTTCCACACTTATTTAAGTCCCAAAGCCCTCAGTTCTATGGGATGGCTCCCTTTTCTCATGCTATAGTCTCCCATTTTGTGAAATTTACCAGTGACCCCAAAGGAATATTCTGGAGCCCCACAGGGAGTCACATGGTCTTAGGTTGACCAACTCTTCTCTACAGGAGACCAAGATGATAATTTTGAAATATAAAATATTTAATCTACTCACTGTTAAACTATTTAATATCTATAGAAATAATATCTTCAAATTTTTAACTGATATAAGAAGCCTTTAAACACCTGGGACTTGCCAATATTCTGTCCTATAAACTCTCCAGTACTCCTATTTTCAAATTCTTCACACGAATCAGATATACATATCTGTGGGTTTTCTGGAAAACTTGATGCTACTGAAGTTTCTTCCCTTATCCTAGACTATTCCATTTATGATTTGGGACACTTGTCTCTACCTGTTTTCATCTGGTTAACTAATTTTTAAAAATACCATGAAGTGAAAACACTTCTTCCCTATGAAACAAACTATCGCTAAAACAATTACTAAAACAAAAAAGACATCCCGCTAAATGTGAAAAAGTATTTATGCATGAGACTTTTGACAAAATAATGCAACCAAAATACATAAAAAAACAATATTCAATAACAACAGCAACAAAGAAATCCAATTTAAATATGGGGAGAAGAACTTTAGTTACTTCTCCAAAGGAGACATATTGAGGACCAACAGGCATAGGAAAATTGCTTATGTTCACTGTCAGGGAAATGAAAATAATAATTAGGCACTATCACTAGTCACTTGTCACTTGTCACTTGTCTTCCTGTTATTCATTGATTTGCTCGAGCAGGCACCAGTAACGTCTCCAGTAGTTGGGAATGAGGTCCATTATTGTTACTGTTTTTGGCATATCAAATACTCCATAGGTAGCTTGCCAGGCTCTGCCTGTGGTTGTGGGTTCACCCCAGGGGTTCAGTCTTTTCTATTAAGACCATCAATCATTCAGGGCCCACGGGGCAGAGCCCTGAGTATAGACAAGCCTATCTCCTGTCTGCCACCTGCTGATGCAGCTGGGCACCACAGCCACGCCTGCAGCACCTCTATGGGCAGGAAAGTATTATCACACACACACACAGTTAAAAATTATCCACATTAAAAATAGTCAGAAGCTACAAATGCTGATAAGGATGTTGAGAGAAAGCAACTTTCATTTTTGATGTTTTGATGGTATGGTGAACTGGTTCAGTTTCAATGGAAAACAGTTTGGAGACTTCTAAGAAAAATAAGAACACAAATACTGTTTGCTTCATAAATGCCATCCCTAAGTATTTATCCAGAGAATCCAAAAGTACTTATTTGAAAAGATGCATGCACAGTTGTGTTATTTGTAGCATTATAAATAATAATTCACATCTTGAATGAACCCAATTGCCCAATAATTGGTGATTGCATATATATGTATGTATATAAGTATGTATATATGTATATACACATAAACATATATATATGTATATATATGTATATGTATATATATATATATACACACACACATACATACCATAAGGGTACCATGGATTGAACCAGGGCCAGCCTGTTTCAACGACACCCAAGTGACCTACCCACTGTAATGTTTATTTATAACACTCCTACCCTTACTCCCTATCTTTGTGCATATATACATTCACATATGGTTTTCCTCTGGAAAGTCCAATTACTCTTTTCAAACAGGGGAGTCATGACATAGTTTACAAATGAACTTTGTAGTGATATTTCTATCTTGGTTTTTTTTTTTTTTTGCTTCTATTTGTTTCTTTATTCCTCTCTAGGTTATTCATAGCTTTACATAGTTACTTAAAGAATTTCTTCTTTCTAGTCTAAATACTCATGTGTTGGGGCGCTCCGCCGGTCCCCGACAGTGCCGGGAAGCGAGTTCCCTTCTACCTCCGAAGCCTGTGAGGAATGGATGAACACTCAGGAATCCGATGCAGTTTTAAAAGACTTTACTTATCACAGGTTCAGGCATACAAATCAGCAAAAGGAAAAACCCGATGCTTAGGATTCAAGGCTAGAACCCCAGCCACGTGTAGGCCAAGATGGCGACCACCACGTGTAAAAGCTTCCAAGGGAAGAAACGCTCATAAGGAGAGAGATCCCACAAGGAAGAAAGAAAGGAGAGCAGGAACCTGCAAGTTTATACCCCCAGCAACTCAGACCTTCCTCCCATTGTTATGGAAAGCAGGGAGGGTCCAATGCCCTTAGGTAATCCCTCCCTGCATCTCACCTAGGGCCTTTACTGTGCTAATGTTTTGAGCCGGGAATGCCTTTGAAATGTAGAGAAGGGGGTTTCTGAGATGGCATGTCACTGTACCAAAGATCAACACCAATGCCAGTTAAATATTTCTCCAAGCCTTCACAAGTCTCCTCTACTTCATTGTAGTTTTATATTTTATCAGGGAGCCATGCTTGTTTGTTTGGAAGCAAACAGCATTTCTCTCTGGTCTAATTACTTAGGTGTCCTTACGTGGCCAGGCTAATATGCTGGTAAGATCTAGCTAGTCCCATGATGATTGTGATAGCATGGGAGAATATTTATACCAGCTAGTACAGCATACATGGTCGGATAAACTGCCACATTTAGACTACCCCCTTATCTACGGAGTGATTTGCGGGAGGCAATCCAGAGCAGATGCAGCGGCCCTTAGGAGTCCTGCAACACTCATGGATAGATTAATATGTCAATCATAGCATCCTAGAAAGGTAACACTTATTTAATTTTAGAAATTTATTTTCGACATCATACATGTAAGGCCATGTAACTTTACTGCTGAAAAATAAAATAGCCTGACTTATTCTGTGCTGTACCCTGATCAGCTGAGCCTCTGGTGTGAGAAATCTGGATCACAATCTTACTCTCATCTCTCAGAGAGAATGATTTTTGAAATGTGCCTGACCATTTTTCTCTTTACATTCATAAAAAATGATAAACCATATGAGGCAGTAGAGGGAGACATAATTCAAAATTTAACTGCTTGAAAGTCTTTTTAAGGGGAAGAGAAAAGTTTGCAAATATTTGGGTTCAAGGAGCCAGATTTTGTGGGGCTTATGCAATTTATGGGGATCACTTGATCACTTGACATCCCGTAATTCATTGATTTGATTGAGCAGGCACCAAGCTTTACTTTTCCTAATGGGGATACATTAGGAAAAGTAGAAAATTTTAAAGGTCTTATAGTATCAGTGTGTATCAGTGTGAAATAAATTGCACCAAACCCTAGTATCAAATAATAGCAAGTATTAATTTTGTGTGTGTGTGTGTGTGTGTGTGTGTGTGTGTGTGAAGGGGGCACACACTGGGCACTTGGAGGCTAGCTAAGTGATCTGTTCATATGAATGTTTCTTTAGATTGAAATTTCTATTTAGTTTTGGTAGCATAGCGATAGTATTGTTAATGTCTGTGGTTTTGTTGTACAAAGTTTCTGCATGCCAGCACCATCAACATGCCCTAGAATCTCTACCACTGTCTCGTCTCTCTTCTGGGTCTAGACTTTCTTGTCTTTTTTCTCCCCCACATTTTGTAAATCTGAGTTTTGTAAGTAAAAGTTTGTTATCATTTGATACTCTTCCCTTGTGATTTCACACAACCTCTTAATTGGCTATTTGAATATGTGCTACAGATATTTCCCCCAGGAATAAAAAGATTCAAGAAGAATAAAGTCTTTTATGATCTAGGTTCAAAATCCCATTTTATCATTTCCTCAATAGTTTTTTTAGATTATACAGTTCAGTTCAATTCTGTGATTGGGACATGATTCCTGGATGAACACCTCTGGGGCCATTTTGGACACTATCATATTCTCATATCCAACAAGTTTTTTTAAAAAAATAACAAAATATTAGGTGCACTTATTGTCAAGAGGTCCTTTCCTTCCTAGAGAAAAAAATAAAATGATGAGCCCTGAAACTTACATGTTACTTTTTCCATGGTAAATTTATCTTTGTAAACATCTCATCACTGGTACTTGTTTGATTTAGAAGCCTGGCGTTCAGCTTCCTAGCATGTGGCCTCCAGAACACCACCTTTATAGCTCTTCAATGGTCTGAAAAGACTCCAGTTGTAACTAAATGTAGGCTTATGTGCATTGTTATAATAGTAACCTGATGGCTAAATTGTCCATCGTAATGACACGTTATTCTCCATGGAGGGCCTCAGCTTGCATTAAAGGAAAAGAGAAGAGAGCCATTACTTCATGGGCACAGCATCATGCATGGCAGATGTCAGGACATTTGGGCTATGGACACTATCATCTGCAGAAAAGAGAATGACTCTTAATTTGCTGTCATTGACCAGGAAGGCATATACTTATGCCTTGTGCCAACAGATGACCATTTTCATTCTCCAAGAGGATAACAAGTATCTTCCTTTGTCAGTGGCAGAAGCACAGGAAACAAGATCTTTTGAGGCTTTTTTCATAACCTCTGTACCATTTCCAATTGCACGCAATTGGCTAAATCAATAGCACAGTCGAATGCCTCAACAGTTTTTGGATGCTAAGGGTGTGTTAGGTGGAAAAGGACATGAATACAGAGATGAGAAACAAATCAGAATTATTCTGAAATCTACTCTTAGTTTTCCCCTACTTTAGAACTTCAAGAACACCATTCTTGAAGATATGTGTTCTCAAATAGAAAATTCTTTTAGATTAAGACATGCATTAAGTCAAAGTCGTATATTGCATATTGGGTAGTTTCCAATTATGTTAGGGTCTATAACATAATTGCATTTAAAAAATAATTTAGTTCCATTTTCTTCTCGTCCACTGGAAAGTGAGCATATGTAGCAACCCATATGTGCAGCCAAGATGCTAAAAAAGGGAAAATTCAAAGTCAAATTGAAATGCAACAGAATGTTTGTCTTTTTCTTTTTCCTCCCAATTTTTGGGTCACACATGGTGATGCACAGGGCTTACTCCTGGCTCTATACTCAGGTGATATTACTCCTGGTGATACTCAAGGGAGAGTATGGGATGCTGGGGATTGAATCCAGGTTAGGTGTCTGCAAGGAAAATACCCTGCTGCTGTACTGTCTTTCCAGATCCATGTCTCTTGCTTCTTTATTTCTTAGTATGAGTAAATTTTTTCCTATTGCTGGCAGGAAGTTTTCAGATTGACTTTCTATTTTGAAAAAATGAATTATGGTGTCTTAAAGTATCTTGGTTAAATAATGTTAAGTTTTAGGTATTGATAAAAAAAAGTCATAAGAAAAAACTGTCTCTGAATTTTATCGTAAGTACTCTGTGGATTTTACTTATTCCAACAGGAAACTTTGTGTTTGATAGGTAATTGTTGGGAAATGTCCCCTTACAATTATTAACACAGGAAAAAACCCTTTTTTGGGGGATACATAAAACAACAAGTACAGTGGTGTTCAGGGCTTGCTTCTGGTTTCCCACTTTTAGTCACCTCCTTCTGGGTTTGGGAGCCAGGGGCCAGCCACCTGCAAGGCTTGTGCTCTTCCTGCTGTGCTATCTCTTCAGCCCCAGGCAATGCTACATTTTCATGCTAATAATGTGATTTTATTCCTCAGTCTTGGGGCTGAGAAATATTCAGAGGTGGGAGAAGGAGTGATAGTATAGGAGCTAAGGCACTGTTCTCAGTCTGGTAGACCCTGGTTCATCCTGGGCACCACACATAGTTCCCTAAGTACTACTGAGAGTACTTAGGGAAATAACTAAATACAGAACCAGAAGCAATCCCTAAACACTGCTGGGTCTCTGATCAAGAGCCAACAGTGTGATCTGCCTTTGCTATGATCCAAACACTTCATTCTCTCCAAACAATCCACCCACAGATTCTTGTTATGTCTTCTCATATCCGATGGGATTGTCCCAGTCAGAGTAAAGAGGATGACAACAGATAACCGAAACTTCGGCCCTTGTGCCAGCCAATAAACTGAACGCCAACCGATTGGCGGGCACACAGGTAGTGAGGATGTATGTAAGCAGGATTCTTCTAGGTTCTAGGGCGCTTCTACGGAGCGTTTGTTGGTTCTAGAGAGCAGAGACAGATGCCACTGTCTAGGTCACTTGTCCTTACTGAGCAGCTGCAACTGACCAGCTCCCTCTGTATTGTGGCTACTAACTACTTCAGTGACTCTCAATGACCTTTGGTAATCCTTACATCTATTTTGCTTTTTGCTACCCTGCACACCCTCCCCCCCATCTGCCTCTCCTACCCTTCAGGACTTCACAGCCTTTGGGCCTTTTCTCAGCATTTAGCAGGTTTGCGTTGTTTATCCTCCGGACCTTTGTTGCTGTTTTTTTCCCTTAGCAACTGTTGCCACTACTTCTGCTTTATTCTGATGGCTGCTATGGCTTCTATGGTGGGGTGGGGACATTTTTTCTGCTGTTGTGGTCGTGAACGTGGAGTAGTAAATAAAGCTGTAACCATACTCCTGGTGCTTGGGGTGTTACTGTTAAGTTCCTTAAGTGAGGACCCTGGAGATGCAGTCTTCTCCTTGTGGGCCAGATCTGGCATCTCTGATCAAGAAGAGATTTTGGCATCTCTGATCACAGCCCCTGTCTCTGCTATGGTCAGTGAAGAATCTCACCCATGCTTTCTTCATTCGGTTTATGTGCAACAATTTTCCATTCTTGTTCTTGGGAATTGCGCACTTGACAGTGCTCAGGGATTACTCTTGATTCTGTGCTCAGGCATCACTCCTGGTGGTGCTTAGGGACCACCAGGAGTGGTACCAAAAATGAAGCCTTGGTGGGCTGTGGGCAAGTTAAGCGTCTTATCTCTGAATATCTCTCTGGCCCCCAACTTAATTTGCATAAAGAATTCTAAGTGTCTGGGGAAAGTCCCCAGCTATTCTGACTCAACCTGTCCTCCCAGATGGATTTGCTTTACTGGTGTCTAACAAGACCAAGCTTGTTTCTCACCCATCTGCAATACTAATTGGAGACAGGGGTCAGCCACCTGCACAGCACATGCTCTTCCTGCTGTACTATCTCTTCACCCCCAGGCAATGGTGAATTTTCATGCGAATAATGTGATTTTATTCCTCAGTCTTGGGGAATATTCAGCAGTCGGAGCAGGAGCAATAGTATAGGAGCTAAGACACTGGTCTCAGTCTGTCTTTCTCAGTGACTTCCCTCTCCTTACAGTGCCCCCCAAATTTGAAGTACTGAAGGGATAAATCCTCTCCACTTTTGGTTTAGGAATGAAAGCTCACAGCAGATCAAGACATAGTTCTGGAACTATCACTTGTCTTTCCGTTGTTCATTGATTTGCTCCAGCCAGCACCAGTAATGTCTCCATTGGTCCCTGTGTGTGCTAGTGTAGCCAAGGGCAACTGCTCACTCCAGGAACTCAAAGAGCCTCAAACCATTCCTTCAGGTCATGGGAATGAGGTCTATTATTATTGTTATTGTTTTTGGCATTCTTATTAATAGCCTTTTCTCTTCCTTCTCAATACATTTATGTTCTCAAAATGTATGACATAATCTGTAAATTTTAGAGTTGGCATTTTCAGCAATAACCTTAAAAACCCTTAAAATTTAGCCTAACATCTTAACATCTTTTGGATTCGTTTCATTTTGTGATTTGGCGATGAACTGAGTTTTGGTATCAGCTTATGTGGTTTAAACCATCATTTACATCTAAACTGTTATTAGCCATATTTGATTGAAAATGTCCCATCTTCTCTATTTAACAAGAGAGAGCTGTGGGCATAAGGAATAGCTTATTGGACTTCCCGCTCTTTTCCAAAGCATCTTGTTTGCGTTTAATCATTCATTTACCTCTATATCATTTATTGGTACCTAGATAATACAACATTCCATCTGAGGTATAAAATAGACTTCATGCATGGGGTTGAGGTTATGAGCAAAAAGCTCTTCAGTCCCTTTCAATCTCTAAGAAGTGAAGAACATACTCTGGGGTATTTAAACTGTGGTATACTATCTAAGTGTTTTAGAAAGTCGAGAAAATGGATAATCAAAAGACTTGGCATTGGTAAACACAGAGTATAAGCTATTTTCCAAACTTTTCCAACTCTTAATAGTTTTGGATATAGAGCCTTAGTCTTTTCAAATGAGAAACTTTGCACTGAGGTCCAAAGAGGGAAGAATCACAGTGTATTTCAAAGTTCTTGTTATATCTTGAGAGATGACTGCAGAAACGTGGCCTCTGGGCAGTTGCTTTACTTTTTAATTGGTTAAACTGTCCAAAACCTAACTTAGGGTTCTGGGAGAGCAAAGAGGCTCTGGGATACTGCAGCCATTCTGCAGGAAATCTGTTTGCTTCCCATAAAATGAGTTGCTTAGCTCTGAACCTTAAACACTTTGTAGTTGAAACCTTTAGTGTCCTGTGGTTCTTGAACAGCTATCCTCAAATGGCAGAATGATGGCTCCATTTTATGAATCCCTATCTTTGGAGGGAAGTAGCAAAACAGTATTATAAACTAAAGTGGGAGAAAAACTGACAACTAAACAAGTATCTTATATTATGCTTTTCAAAAGCAGAAATATACTTATTTTCTCTTATGTCTAAAAGATAATGTATGTTTGTGTAGCAATGTAAATAAAATAAAATATTATAGCATAAATGTTTCCAAACATACTTCTCTATTAAGGAAAAATGATGACATGTGTGTGTATATCCCGATATATACTCCATTTGAAGCTTGAATTTTCTCTTCTGCCCAGTTCCAACCAAGTGTTATTAGAACAATTTAGAGAATGCAATGCTTTGGAATATTTTAAACTTTATAGCTGTTTTTAAAGAAGAACCATTTCTCAGATTAAATTGAACTGTGGCATTACTAATAAAATTTTATTTTTATTATATAAAAAATAAAAAAGGACTATATAGTAAACATGTTTATTATGCATTATTATTTTCATTGTCAATTGATACTTAATCTGGGAACCCTATGTTTTCTTCTATAGTTATGTTTATCTCTTTCGAATATCTGTTTTTCCACAGTCCAGCCTCATTTACCCATACCAAATCTATCTTTTTAAATTTATTACCACATTTTAACACCTTTCTTCTAAAAGCCTTAAAGTGAATATGGGCATCAAGATATTAGTATTATCTTACTGAAATCTTCATAGGCACTGATTCTTAGGAAAAGTGGAGATAAGAGGAACACCCGAATACAATATTCAACTGATTTCTTTAATGGTCATGTGATTTATCATACTATAACTGCAACAAAACCTTCCCACCTGGCCTCATCAGGTTCACTCTTTTCTCTCTTCATTCCTCACTGCCAAAGGAGCGCTATTCAGAAGTACAATGATCAGCATGTGATCCATCTAATAGCATTTTTAGCAGTTTTCCAGTTCCACCTCACCTTTTAGTTTATGCCATCAAATGTCTTTATGCTTTTGTATTTCTCAAGCTCTGCATTGCAGCCATGTGGCTCTATTTACACCCCGCTAAACATGCACATCTCTTCCTTTTACCTCCTCAGATATTTATGTCACCTAATCAAATCATCTACCTCCTTTTGTAAACTAGGTCTCTGATTTACTTTTTTATTTCTTTGATGGGTATTTTTATTTAGGAAATGGGATAAATATGAGAGGGGAAATATATACATGAACATATATATATATATATATATATATATATATATATATATGGAGGGACATATATATATATATACATGTATATATATATGGAGGGAGAGAATACATATAGATAGAGGGAGAGACAGAGACAGCTTCCAATAAAATATAGACATTTCATACTCAGTTGGAATATAGGAGACATCTCTTTTGTGCAGTCTTTCCTCACTCTATACATTTATTTCCATGACTATAATTACATGCTGAAATAAAATTTCTTAAGTAAAACTTCCTGAACTCCAAAGGCTCACCAACTTATGGGAAATCATCTGTGTCCTCATTGCTGTAGGTAATTAGCAAGGGGGCCCAGAACACTTAGAAAATATACTTTTCTTTGGTATTGTTTTAAAAATCCAGACATTACTATATACATTAGCATTGCTCTGCTAAGTTCCCTTGAGACTGGTTCCTTGTTCAGTTCATGGTTTGTCTCCTCACAGTACCTCATCTCAGATGTATTCTCTGTGACTTGGAAAAGGACTTTCATCTTCAAAGAAAAGCAGCTGGCTGTGTGTGAACCTGTTAGAACTTAGAAGAAGAAAAAAAAGAGGTTAATTTGAAATAGCCTAAATTAAATAACGGTTCTTTCCAATTTCATCTGAATGTTGATGAACTCCTTTTTAGGATTTATATAACTCCATATTGTTGCTTTAGTTTTTTCTTTCTCTTCTTTGGCATGGTGGAATTGGGGGTGGGTTGTTTGAAACACACCCACTTGTGCTCAGAACTTACTCTTGGCTCTGTGCTCAAGGATCGTTCCTGGTGGTACTAGGAGGAGCATATGTAGTATTGGGGATCAAAACCTGGGTCAGCCATAAACATGGCAAGCACCTTACCTCCTGTACTATTTTTGTGGGCCCCTAGTTGTTGAATTTCAATGTGGAATTTTTTTTTCTTTTATCTTCCTATCTGTTTCTAATTTTGGCTTATAACACTGTAGATTTTTAGGAAAACAATTTCACATCTGTACATATTATGAAATATATGTACATATTATGATACCAATATCCAAGGTCAAGTGAAGCATATATCGGAGGTCTTGTCAAAGGTGGAAATTATCACAAACGTGTGGGAGTCAGAGTTTAGGAGAGACAGAAAATGGAACAGGGTGCTAATAATTGTCGAGGTACTAATGCCAACCTAGAACTGAGCATGAAATAGAGGCAAAAGGATTCACATGACAACCTTTTAATGTATGTTCTGTAATCCATAGTCTAGAAGGGAAGGAAAAGAGAAAGAGAGAGAAAGGCAAAGAAATAAAGAACCTGCCATGGAGCAGGGCTGGGGAAGGGGAGGGAACCGGGGATGTTGTTAGTGGGAGATGGGCACTGGTGGAGGGACGGGTGCTGAAACACTGTATGACCAAAACCCAAACATGAACTTTTTAATTGTATATCTTTTTATTTGTATGGAGATGGGCACTGGTGGAGGGACGGGTGCTGAAACACTGTATGACCAAAACCCAAACATGAACTTTTTAATTGTATATCTTTTTATTTGTATGGAGATGGGCACTGGTGGAGGGACGGGTGCTGAAACACTGTATGACCAAAACCCAAACATGAACTTTTTAATTGTATATCTTTTTATTTGTATATCTCACGGTGGTATAATAAAATACTTAAAAAAAAAGAAAAAAATAAATGCATTTAGTATACCAAGCCCACCATCCATTTTTCCACAACATCTTTCCACATTTTTTTTTGTTTACTTTCTCCATCTTTCCTGCATCATTTTGACCCCATGCCTCTCAGTTCTGTTGTAAGAAATGAAGGATTTGTTTTTGTTGTCTGCTTCTTTGCTTTTTGTCTTCCACATAGGCGTGAGATCATCTGGTACTTGTCTTTTTCCTTCTGACTTATATTGCTCAGCATGACCTTGTTCATTTCATGCAGACGCTGTTTGTTAACTCTTATACTGGATCCCTGATTCAGCCTGTGCAGTTTCCCAAAATATGGTTACTGCTGCCTTGACTACTTGGTATTCACTCATCATTTTGAATTTATACAATAACGTCACTCATAGTTTGACTGCTATTCTCTGCCATCTACTTTATATGCTTCCCAAGTGCCATGCTTAGATTGCAAAATCAACCCAGGGAGTAGTTGTTGAAATCATGCAAGTAGCTGATCACCCTGGCAGTGGCAGGAGAATCTAACTTCTTGAAAATGCCATCTGTGAAATGAAGGTGTTAGAACAGAATGCCGGTTAGGATGCTGGTCTAGGTTGAGTGCTCAGTGAATCATCTCTGCATTCTAACGCTAGCAAGAGAGTCTAGATGGGCAATCAGTGGAAATTGGATCAACTTCTTCTCTGTTGTTATTGGTTTAAGTTTTTTTTTCTTACCTACATGGCAGAGCCTGGCAAGCTACCCATGTTTTATTTACATGTTATGCCAAAAACTAGTAACAACTATGGACCTCAGTTCCATGACCTGAAGAATGGTTTGGGGCTCTTCCTGTCCCTGGAGCAAGCAGATGCCCTTGGATTACACTTGCTTGTGACAGGACTTATGGAGATGTTACTAGTGCCCACTCGAGCAAATGGATGAACAATGGGAAGACAGATACAGTGATTTTTTTTTTTTTTGATAGAGATGTCTATAAGAGTTGAGTTATGGAACCAGATTGATAGTGCTGATCAGATAAAACAACACAAAGCACTTAAACAAATTCTAAAAAAAAATTTGTTATTGCTACTAAGAATATTTCCTTTAAGAAATACTCCTGAAAGACTGAATTGAATCTTTTAATTTATTTTTGGAGGAGAGAAAGAAAGAAAAGAGCTACCTTTGCGGTATAAGATTTAAAGCCTGTCTCGAAATTCAGATACATATATTCCCTAGAGTGAAAACCACTTATTTTTCTGTTTGCTTTTTGGTTCACACCAGGCAGTGATTAGGGACAGAGATCACTCCTGGAGGAGCTTGAGGCGCCAATATAGGAATCAAATCCGGGTTGGCTACAAGCAAGGCAAGCAACTTTACCCACTGTACTTCTGCCCTGAAAATCACTTTTTTTTTTTGGCTTTCTTAGTGAAGTGTGGTAGTTTTTATTGAACATTTTTTCTTTACAAAGACCTGAGAGGAAAGAGAGGAATATGTGTTTAAGAGTGTACATGCATTTCTTCAGAGTGTAAAAAGGAAAGAGAGAGAGTGAGAGAGACAGAGAGAGAGACAGAGAGAGGCAGAGAGAGACAGAGACAGAGAGAGAGACAGAGAGAGAGACATGGAGAGAGATAGAGAGAGAGACATGGAGAGAGTGAGGAATCAAGGGAGAACACATATATGATTCCCACAGTCCCCGCCTCTGTCTCAGTTCTCTGCCTGCTTAGGAATCAATCTGGGTGTGGTACTCAGGAAAGCCCTGCACTGCTGAAGGTCTTTGCAAAGTCTTTAGATTTTTTTTGTAGTGTTTCCATTTTGCATCTCAAAGGGACTTGTTCTTCAAACCTTTGGGCTACTTTAGAACTCTGCAATCTCTACTTGATCACTTGATCACTTGGCATTCTGTTATTCATCAATTTGCTCCAGTCGGTGCCAGTAACATTTCCATTTGTCTCTGTCATGTGCCAGTGTAGCTAATGTCATGAATACGAAGAGCCTCACACCATTTGTTCGAAGTCTGACCATCTTGTAAGTGCGTGGCCATGTGATCTTTTGGTGTCCCATGGGATCCAGTCTGTAATGGCTCTAGTCCAGTGGTTGTCTCCAAAGTCACATTACATGTCCAGCTCATCTGATTTTCGATGCCTTGGCAAACAAGACAGTGTCCTTGACTCTGGATCGTCGATGGAGGTTGGAACTCCAGATTCTTTTCTCTCATTTGAGTGAGGCGTGATATTTCAAGCATAGCTCTTTCGATTCCTCTTTGGGAGATCCAAATAGGGTTCTCATCCTGCTTTCGTAGGGCCCAGGTCTCTGAGGCGTATGTTAATGCAGAGAGAATGGTAGAGTCAAAGAGATGTGCCTGGAGCCGGAGGTTCTTTGTCCTTTTAGCTATTTCTTTGATGCTCTTGAAGGCATTCCACACTCCTCTCTTCCTCCTGTGCAGCTCAGGTTTTAAGTCATTCATCATGTTGGTTCTTGACCTAGGTACACATAACTGCTGCATTCAGAGATATTTGTTTTATTGAGAGTGAATAGAGCATCTGGAACTAGCTCATTTTTCATAAACGTTGTTTTGTTGAATCCTTTCTTAAGTTTCATTATTTCCCCAAACTCATTAGCTCCCACCTCCCCCACCTGCCCGCAGCAATTATGCTACCTACTACCTTTCATCATTGAAACCTATTTTGTCAACTTACAGGGAGAAAGGTCAGAAAGTCCCTAAATCAAGTTATTCTGGTACTGAGCCTGGCAGTTCTAGCCAGGCAGAGGTAATGGCTCTGCCTCCCGATAAGACAGGCCATAGGCCAGTGTTCCGAATGACTTACTCCTCATTCTACACTAGGCTTCCATCTGATGTGCTAATAAATTTGACATGCCGCTTTTACTGCAGAAGTTAACTCTCTGACTTGTAATCATGTTCCTGTAGATTGATATTTTATTTTACGTTTTGTTACCTAGATCCTCCACCAAATATATATATGTATATATATATATATACATATACATATATATGTATATATATTCACATATATCACATATATATATATTCACCTTGAAAAAGCAAAGATTAAAAGAAAAAATCACTCTGGAATTTGTGCTTTTTGAAAAAAAGATGCTTGGTCAGGTTTTGTTTGGTGCCTATCAAATACATGCATAAATGCAAAGATACTCTGCTGATTGTAGAACAATCACTTCTCTGGTATCAGAAGATCTGAATTTTAATCCTGGCTTAACCACTGGAAGTATCCATGTCCTGTGAAATGGAACTGTGTCTTAACTATTTTAACAGGGATGTTGGGTTAAACCAGAGCATGTACATTTTAATCTCACCAGAGAACTTTCTAAAACCATTTAATTTTAGGCTCTGACCCAATCCAATTAATTTCAGGGTCCTGACATTTGTTTGTGCATATTTTAAACTTCCCAGGTATTTCTAGTGAATATTCTGAATTGAAAAACCACTGTAGCAGATCAATACAATTTCTTGCATTTCTAAATCTGTTGTTTTGCTAATACTTCTGAAATGGCAGCTATATTCTAAGCATTTGGAATAATTCTTCACATAACAAGACCCCAATAAATGCAAGCTATTATTTGACTAGTGGAGAATTCTACTATGAGTCATAGCTATGAAACAGAATAGATTCTTCTTAAGACTGAAATTATGAGTCCTTTTTTCAGTATGCTGATCCAGAGACTCACAGACATGTTGCCGAGCTGCTACTGGCTCTCCCTGTGCCCAGCCCCTCATGAGGTGCCCAGAAGGGATGGTGGGTTCTAGCCCTGTCCTACCACCCCAGCAAAGCCTCACAACAAGCCAAACGACCCCCACTCCATGAGGGCCTCCATTTTCCACATCCGGACTTCCCCCTCATCAGAACTCCACCCAGCAGACCAGCCTATCACAGGCCGGCTCGAGCAGCCAGCCGCGCGTTCATCAATAAATGCTGGATTTAGAGATTACTACAAGAGTATGCTACCCACACGGCAGAGCCTGGCAAGCTACCCGTGTTGTATTTGATATGCCAAATACCAGTAACAATTACATATCTCATTCCCATGACCTGATGGAATGGTTTGAGGCTCTTTATGTTCCTGGAGCAAGCAGGTGTCCTTGGGCTCTACTTGCATGAGACAGGGCATATGGAGATGTTGCTGGTGCCCGCTCGAGCAAATCGATGATGAACGGGAAGACAGTGATACAGTGATTTTTCAGTTTTATAGTAGTTTTCAGGGGAAAAGCCTTTGTAGATTAGGGAAAAGATGGAAAAATTTGCAAAAATGACAAAAAACCTGTTATGAATATAATTAGATATTTTAAAATAAATCTAGCAATTACGATCGATCTGTCCCTATGTACAAAACAGAAATTTGAGCAGTTTTTATGTACCAAGTAACTGAATCCTAATAATACCCCATATAACTGTCATTATCCTTGAAGAACTGAAGAAGCACACAAGAGACAAAGAGGTTAAGAAACTACAAAGCAGTGGGTTGAGATGTGAGTTCAATCTTACTCTAGAAATGAGGCTATTCACCAGCAATCTGAGCCAGTACAATTTAACAAAATACTCTAACCTAACTAGAGTGAAGCAATTGCTCATGCCTGAAATCACTGTTGAACATAAGTCTCTGACCCCGAATAAAGGGATGCTCCTAACCTCGAGACTTATGACTGCCAAGATAGTTTCATTATTAGTATTATTGCCATGTTTGCCAATCCCCCTCCAGATATAGAAACTTAAAACCACAGCAATGTCCTGGCTCCCAGTGCCTGGTGTTTGGCATGCTGTCTTGCTTTAGCTAGATTTCTGCTTCACGGTTTCTCATGAGGCTTTGATGAGAAGCTGGTTGGGGTGACCATTCCAAACCAAGCTCTGTTTACTTGGACCCTTTCCACATCCTCTCCTCAGATAGTGAAGATAATTTAGTTCCTTGATGGATGATGGAGTTGGTGGAGGTGGATAGGGGCAAGATCCTTACTCCTGATGTGCCAGGAATTGAACTGGGATGGGCTGCGTGTAAGGCATGCGCCCTACCCTCTGCACTATCCTTCCTGTTGGACAGCTATTAAGAAGCCACAGTCACTGCCAGAATCTCTAATTTCATACTTGTCACACTTTGAAATCAGACTGCCTGCGTCTGATATCTAGTCTAGACTGTTTTTATATGTGTCCTCCCAGATGTACTAGTTATATCATTTTTCTTCTTTTTACATCCAAGAGAAAGCAGAATTAAATACGTTTGTTCTCTAATAAAGCTTCTGTAACAAAGAAAGCCTGCTGCGTTTTGCATTCTCACATAGCAAGAATTTTAAAGTCTTGTTTGTTTTATCAGACTTCTTGATTCCCACAGGAAACTGCTTTTATGTCACAGAAAGAAGCTACACTGGAAGATGGAGTTTTTCTGTGTCAGATCCCTCACACTTTATTAATGTCTTGTTTTGTTTTGTTTTGATTTTTTGGGTCACACCTGGTGATATTCAGGGATTACTCCTGGATCTACACTCAGGAATTACTCCTGGCTGTGCTCGGGGGACCATATGGGATGCTGGGAATCAATTCCAGGTAGGTTGTGTGCAAGGGAAATACCCTACCAGCTGTATTATTGCTCCAGTCCCACCCTTTATTAATGTTAATACATGTGACCATAAAGTTATACTCTCCCATAACTGAGTTAGATAAATTCCTTTATTACCACCCACAACCCAATATGGAGTCATTATCATTATTTAGGCTTTTCTTAGATCTAACAGGATAATAGCATCATACGTCATCTTCAGTTACATGTGAAAAATGTGATAGCGTTTGTGCCACCCTTTGGGGGAGTAACTTTAATTAAGTCAAAATAGAGTAAAAGAGACACCTGGTACAATTTTTTAAACTTTTTGCAGTGCAGGGTTAGAACCCAGGGCCTCACACATGGGAAGCTAGTGCTATATCATAAGGCCTCTGCATGCAGCATTCTATAAAAAGCTTTATAAACTCTTATCACTTTATGTTTTTCATTCACAAAATTGGGGTGTATTTAGGAGTGAAACATGCACGTATGGTTAGTATTAAGATCTGTGCAAGGGAGGTACTTTGCAAAGGTTATTTCATATGGACCTTAAGAAAAGCCTGTGAAGTAGGGAAAATAATGTGATTCCTTTTTTTGAAAAACTTTAAACACCGTGATTTACAAAGTTGTTCACACTACAGTTGTTTCAGGTATTCAGTATTCCAGCACTAGTCCTTACCACCACCAAGTTCCTAGCCTGTTTCCTTCGCAGGCAGTAATTAATTTCTTTAAATTGCTTATTACGACATGTATCTCATAATGGTGTTGCTAAAGTCATGGCCTTTATACTGCACTGTTACATGCAATTTGGGCCATCTGTGTTATTGCTGTCACTTATTGAACTTAGTGGGCTCCTAACGCATTTATTTCTAGCCAGTTGTTCATGTTAATGTGTTATAGACACTCAATATTCAACCCCAAGCCCTTCACCATTGCAAATCTCCTACCACTTTAGCCTGTCTCTATTGTGGACCCTCAATAATTTATTTCATATTGTTTGATATAAATAATTGGCTAAAATGGTCAAGAAATTTTTCTTTGAAGAAAGGTAGTAAAGATTGTTCAATCTCACCATGAAGCCATTAAGTCATGAAGCCCTATATAAGATATTACTGATGTGTTGTGCTAGGCATTGTGAGTATATATTTTGTTGTTGGTTACTTATATTTTACATCCACTAAATATGGTGTGCTACTCGGTGTATCAGTATAGTAGTGCTTGAGATGTCACTCATGTGCTCCAGGAATTCCAAATTTAATAAAGTTGGAGTTCAATTTTTAACTGAGGTGTTGCCTTAGGTGTATGGGAGTGACTGCCTAGTCTTCCAGAAAAACAGGGAGATGAGGGGAGGGAGCCCATCCCTGGCTATGAAAGCCTGGAGATTTCAGTTACAAAATTCACATAACTGAGTTTTTCAGTGGATTAATTTTTGGGTGGTGCTTGCCTGAGAAGTGGAGTTCAACCCTGAACATGGTGTTGATTGTGGAGTGTGGAGGTTTTAGCCTACTGGGATTCTGTTGGGATGGGCTAGGCCCTCAGCTGTGCCCCCCCCAGAGTGCCCCAGTTGATTCAGCCTGGCGTGAGGACTGGAAACATCTTTGCCACTTGCTGATCTCTTCTGAGATTTAATAATGTAATTCTTAAACAAATATAATGAGGATGAAAATGAAAGGAGTTGGGGTTCAATCCAAATCTATCTAGCTTCAGGCCCTTAATGATTTTGTTACCACTTAGGATCATTTTTACTTGAATTCTAACCAGTTTCAGTTATTTTGTTCATCTTTCACTTGGACCCCATTTCATCCTACTTGACTATATAGGGCAATAGGCAAAGGATAATCATCGTTCACATTGTACTTTAAAATAGATAACTGGGGCCTGAGCAATAGCACAGTGGGTAGGGCTTTTCCTTGCAAGCAACGGACCTGGGTTCTATCCCATATGGTCCCCCAGCACCACCAAGAGTGATTGCTGAGCAAAGAGCCAGGAATAACCCCTTATGTGTCTCTGGGTGTGACCCAATAAGAAAAAAAAAGATAACTGCATTTTTGTTTTTGCTCAATCTGAGAATTTTGTTTTAAAAAAATTAAAAAAAAATATTTTATTGTACCACCGTGAGAGATACAATTACAAAGATATTCACAGTTGGGTCTCCGTCATTCAGTATCCCACCACCCATCCTCTACCAGTGCCTCATTCCCACCACCAGTGTCCCCACATTCCCTCCCACCCACCCACAGCCTGCCTCTCATAGTAGGCAGTTGTTCTTTTCCTATCTTTCTCTCTCTCTCTCTCTCTCTGTCTCTGTGTCTCTCTTCTCTTACACATTGTGGCTTGCCTTATAGACATCAATCTGAGAATTTTGAACTACTTCAATAACTTGAGCAAATATGACCTTGTTTTTGGAAGAACAACTGTGAAGATATTCTAGTACCACTCATCCATGTCTCTAAAAGATTGTCAAAGTTTGAAGATGACGAAGGATGAATGATACGCCCTCTTACTACCACATGGAAGGTCTCTTTTATGAATCTATTTCTGCCCTCAAACAGTTGAGGATTGCATCACATATTGGGCTGACACTTAATTTTAATTTTGGTATTTCTGCACAAAGCATGAAGGAGAAGGTGTGGGAATACGGAGATGTGCCCCCAGATTCTACTTGAAGGGACGTCTTGTTATAAAGCAAGTTTGCCTCAGTCATAACTTTCCAGAGGTAGGACTATGTTCTATGACTGATCAAGGCAGACAGACCATGTAAAGGCACTTGTTCTTTCTTATAATATGGATTTTCTTCCAAAACTCACTGGAAGAATGAGTGTTCACGGAGTTAACCTAAATTCTATTGGCTTCCAGATACCAGCATACAGCCACGATTTTTGCTCCATCTTCCCTTTTTCCATCCCCATGTAAGATTGTTCATCTTTTTTTTTTTTTTTTTTTTTTTTGCTTTTTTTTGGGTCACATCCGGCAATGCTCAGGGGTTACTCCTGGCTCTGAACTCAGGAATTACTCCTGGCAGTGCTTGGGGAACCATATGGGATGCTGGGTATCGAACCTGGGTTGGCCGGGTGCAAGGCAAATGCCCTACCCACTGGACTATCGCTCCTGCCCCTTCATCTTTTATTTGAGCTCTATATGATTATA
>JAJIBD010009466.1:0-65270 GCA_021461705.1 Cryptotis parvus | reverse complement strand
CCCCAGAGACTGAAGACAGAGGCTAGAGCCAGGCCCCAGGGACTCGACCTGAAGCTCGAAGCTCCAGTTTCTCGGAGACCCGACAAGGGAGCAAGGAGAGAGGGAGGTCTGGCCGGCACTCTCACAGCCAAACCGGCTTCTAGAAATCCTGCATGAGCAAGGAACGGCTCCTGACAAGTGCCGACAAGCCATCCGGGTTTGTGCTGCTGACCTGTTCAGAGGCCACAGCTATGAAAGCAGGGAAGAAAGAGAAGCATGGAAGGAACCTCGCTTCAGGGGAGTGGAGCGAAAGTCAAGTGAAAGGGTGTTTTTGCATGCAATGGCTCTGATTCACCATGAGGTCAGTTTAGTTCAGGCATTATAGTTTAGGCATTACTGTCCAGGTTTTTACCGAAAAGATCATGGAATGTGGTGATAACGGAAGCCCATGCATGGAGCCCTCACTCAGGTGCTTTATATTTATTTTTAATGTATTCCTGATATAATCGCATAATAGGTTCCGCGCCCTGCTATTAGCTGAGGGAATGCAAAAAGGAAGAAAGGAAATTATGGGAGACAGCCATGCAAACAAATATGGGCAAATCTACATTTTGTTTTATTTTTTGAGGGGCTTGGCCACACCCCAGCAGTGCTCTCGGGGCTTCCTAGCTCTATGCTCAAGTCCCTTAGAGGTGCTTGGGGAGCGTATGAAGTGTTGAGGATCAAACTGGGGTCAATCATATGCAAAACATGTACGTTAATCCTCTGTACTATATACCTACTGCTCCAAATCCACTTTGAATTTCCTCGCCCTTATTTTTTATTTGGGCCACATGTTGATGCTCAGGACTTACTCTTAGCTCTGTACTTAGGGATCACTCCTGGAGGTGTAGGGGACCAAAAATGAGATCTCGACTATGGGACACCAGGCATCGAACCTGGTTTGGTTGCATGCAACTTTAAGTAAGTCCCTACCTATTATACTATTGCTCTGGCCTCCAAATCTACTTTTTTAAGAGGGGAGAGAATCAGATATTCAGATGAATCTAAATGTGGCTTCGTGAGGCCAAACACAGTGGTAATCATTGCAAGAAGAAATGATCTAGCAAAAGCTCATCTTGTATATTCAAACTATACAGTAGCTTTTTGGTTAAAAAACTAAACGTTATTGTCAACTTACTATGTCATATGGAAAAATGCACGGTCCTACAAAGTCTAATATTGGCAGTCCTGGAGGCTAGAGTTCTGGTAATCTTCCTGGAGTGGAAGGCACCAGACCACTACTGGCCCCAACCCTTAGCACTTTGATAAAATCATAAGAGGCAGCTGAAGCAAAGCATTTAATGAATCAGATCCAAAAGACTGAATATTACATAAGGCAGTACATTACTGGGCCACGGAGTGAGCACAGTGGGAAGTGGTGTTTGCCTTGCATGCAGCCGATGGAGTTTGATCCTAGGCATCCCACATATAGTCCCTCCAGCATCGCTGGTTCCCTGAGTGCAGAGCCAGGGAGGCAACTCCTGAAGCATCACCAAGTGAGACCCGGAAAGAAAAAGGAACAAAGAGTAGCTACTTATTCCAGTAATATGGTCTCATTGTCAGCTCAAGGAGGACAGATTCGGACTAAACTGATCATTAGCTTTTACCCTTCTTGTTACCTGCTAAAGCTTTTACCTATTGCAAATTCTACTACAGCAAATGATCAAGAAGCATAATTAGGAATTATAGATTGTTTTTTTTGCCTTTTGCTTATTTTTTTGGGGTCACACCTGCGGCGGTTCAGGGGGTTACTCCTCGGCTCTCCTGCTCAGGAATTACCCTGGCAGTGCTTTCGGGGACCATGGGATGTTTTAGGGGGATGGGAAACCGGCCGTAGGGGCCGGCCGCGAGCGCGCAAACGCCCTACCCGCTGGACTATTGCTCTAGGTCCCTGCTCCACATATTTAGGAGCCCCACTCTGACCCATTCCATGGTCATAAACCAGGAAACTGGACTCCTTCCAAGAAACCACCTTTGTATGCTTTCTCTAAATGACTCGAGCACGTGACGGGGATGAACGAAGATGAGTCTTGTTGTTCGGTCGCTGGCAGGTGGATGCTACCAGAAAGTCTGCCCGTGAAAACATCGGGAAGATCTACTTCTGAGTGTCTGCTTTTGTTTATTCTGAAAATCTCTGATTCAAGGAGCAGCTGACAGAGCCAAGGAGAGCCCGTGCCCACAAAGGAATCAACGTTTTCTGTGTGGCACGGTGCCTCCATGTAGACACAGGCCGTGACACTGCGATGCCACTCAGTGCTGCTTCCCCGACGTCCGGCTTCTGATGAACTGGCATTAGAATTCCGCCAATCATTTGATATCTAACTTGAGGCTCCAGGGACAGCATCGAGAATAGAGGAAAGACGCAATGTGTCTTCCATACATTTTAAGGCAGCATTACAGGCATCCTCACTCAAACTAAGGTCTTTTCGGTTGCTAGGAAAAACAGTGATTTCTGTAGTAATGAAGAGGGATTAAAACAGCAAGTCTACTAGCCTTACACTCGGCAAAATTACAATGTGCTTAAATTCTGAAGCCTCCAAGGCAGGAAATAGAAATCCATCTAAATAAATTTACAGTGCTGCTATCATTTTTTTTATTTATTTATTTATTCATTCATTTATTTATTTTGCTTTTTTGGGTCACACCCAGCAATGCTCAGGGTTTCTCCCTGGCTCTGCACTCCAGGAATTACTTCTGGCCGGTGCTTGGGGGACATATGGGATGCCAGGATCGACCCGGCAGCATGGGCAGGCCGCGTAAGGCAAATGTCCCTACCCACTGGACTATCGCCTGGCCCCACCTATCATTGAATATACTCAAAATATTGCTGTTGTTGTTGTTGTTATTGGTTTTAGAGCATTCTGGTGATGCTCAGGGTTACTCCTGGCTCTGTACTCAGGAGTCACTCCTCACAGTGCTCCGGGCACAGTGTGGGATACGGGATTGAACCTAGGTTTGCCACCTGCAAGACTGAGTGCCCTACCTGTTGGACTATTTTTCCACCCCCTGATTTTTTTTTTTCAAAAGCCAGTAGAAAGAGCAAGATGAAAAGAACAACTCTTATATTACTCTTTAGGGTCGGACTCAAATACAGGCAGCAATAAATTTAATACCTTGAATTTTAGGAGGGGGCCTTGGGGGAGTCATATTCAGCAATTCTCAGGGACCACATGCGGAATTGGGATGGGGTCAGCTACATGCAAGGTAAGTGGCTAATAAGAAACTAATGTCCTGGAACTTCTTTCTTTTTATTAAAAATTATCATTTAGGTAAAGGGGGTAGCCCAGTGGCAGAGCTTAAGCACTGCACTGTGGGATCCTGGGCTCAATTCACCACCATGGCACTAACCAAACCCAAACAGGGGTTAGACCAGTGTGCCTTGCATGTGAAGGCATGTGCCTTGCATGTGACTGACCCAGGTCTGATCCCGCACACCATATGTTCCTCTTAGCACCACCAGGAGTATTTCCTGTGTGCAGAGCCAGGAGGAAGTCCTGATCATAGTTGGGTATGGTCTCCCAGACCAAACCAAAAGCTCAAAAAATGAGGGGCCAGAGACATAGCTCAGTGGGCAGAGGCATGTGCTTTACTTGCAGGAGGCCTGGGTTCCGTCCCAGCTTGTGGTCTCTGAAGTGACCTTCAGGCACCGAGCTGGGCTTAGCCCCATTGGCGTTGCTCTGCAGGGGGTTGCTTGACGCCCCACCCGCCCCCGTCACACACACCCCAAACAAAAACAAGGGAGCAAAAACAAACAATAAACGTCTTCTACCAAGGAAAACACATTTTGTAATGTAATGTCTGGCTCCTCTGGCCATCTGGTTACTTTAAGGTCGGCAGTTTCACAAACTGCTCCACTGAATCTCAGAACTGTCTTCTTCAGAATCAAACATCTGTGCAGCCAAGAACAAAGCGAAGAGGTGTCCGTGGACTCAAGCACTTGACAAACCTTGGGAGGGAGGTCTGTTCTCCACCTGACAGGAAGGCTGGGAAATCAAAAATGAAACTCAAACTCCCAGCTTGTGGGGTCTGTGGTCGGTCCAGGGACAAAGGCACCTCCCCTCCCTGCAAGTGGAGGCCACAACTACGCCTCCAGGTCCCCCATGGACCCAGCATGGGCCTAGAAGCTGTGTTGTGAGAGTTCTGGCAGCTTGTTGTGTTGTGTAGGACCCTGGTGCCAAGACAGAGTGTCACGGCCAGTTATGTGTGCGCTCAGGGAGTTCTGGGGCCGAGTGTGCAAACACTGCAATCAGACGCGCAACCCACTGATGGCTGAAGTCCACGGCCAAGCACGCAGCGTGTGAACTCTGGCCAACTTCAACAGTGAAGAGAAGGAAAACTACCTGGGTGGGTCTCTTGCCACAGTCCTGGCTCTGCTATTGGAGCTTACATTCATTCCATTCAAAGTTTCAAAAATACCCTTGGTACCAAGGCATGAAAGAAAGGGAAGCTGGTGGAGCTTAGGTGCTGTGGACTGAATTCGGTCGGCCGCATGCAAGACATTGCCCCTACCTTACTGTACTCTTTCCCTGGCCCCAGCACGTAGTTCTTACCTAGACGAATGAATCGTATGGCTGATGGTCACGACACTTAGCCAGCTCGCCGACATCTAAATAAGGCCGGTGAGAAATCAGGCGGGGTTACTTGGCAGGCGTGCAGGTACCTGGGAACACAGACATCCTGTCAATCTAGGATGTCGGTAACTGAAAGAACTTTTAAACTCCCTAAATCTTTATTACAAATTGTGCCCATGTCACCTGAGAATCTACAGTACTCCATGGTTTTTCTGGGCTGGAGTGTCTCAGCATTTGCTCTGGGGCCACTCCTGGAGATATTTAGTTTTTCGTTTTAATTTTTGTGGAGGCGAGCAGTGCTCAGGGGGCTCACTCCCTGACTCTGTGCTAGGGTGACTCACGCGGCAGTACTTAGGAACACGTGAACTGCTAGAGTTGAACCAGACTGGCTGCGGTGAGGCAGATACACTTACCTGCTGCGATTATGGCTCCTGCCCCCGCTGGCAGTTTCGTCAAGGCCCAAGGGTGTGGCGTTGTTTGGGTCCTGTGGGGTATGGATCCACCCAAGTCACCTTAGCTGGGCTATGCCTGGTAATGCCCAGGAGGCCAGGGGTGGTGCTGGCTAATCAAACCAAGTCGAGGCATGTGCCCCTAACTGTTTGTTGTTGTCTTTCCCCAGCCTGATCCTTATCCTCTAGGTCCTACAGGGGGCTATAAACACAAAAGATTACGAAATCTTAAAATTCTGGGGCTGGAGGGATAGTACAGCAGGTAAAGTGTTTGCCTTGCACGTGTTGACCCGGTTTGATCCCTGGCCTCCCATTGGTTCTTGACCTTTTTTTGTCCTTTTTAGCTATTTCTTCGATGCCTTTGAAGGCATTCCATGCCGTCTCTCTTCCTCCTCTGCATACAGGTTTTAGGTCGTTCATCATGTTGACTTCTCGACCTAGGTGTACACATAACTGCTGCATTCAGAGATGTCTGTTCCATTGAGAGTGAATGGGGCCTTCTAGAACTAGTTCATTTTTCATAAATGAACAAAAAGGACAAGGCTCGGGCACATCTCTTTGACTCCGTTCTCCTGTTAACATATGCCTCAGAGACCTGGGCCCTACAAAAGCAGGATGAGAATGCTATCCGGGTCTCCCAAAGAGGAATTGAAAGAGCTATGCTTGGAATATCCCGCCTCACTCAAGTGAGAGAAGGAATCTGGAGTTCTGACCTCCGTGCGCTATTCCAGAATCAGGGACACTGTCTCGTTTGCCAAGGGATCGAAAATCAGATGGGCTGGACAAGTAATGCGATTTGGAGATTAACCGCTGACTAGAGCCATTACCGACTGGATCCACCTGGATGTCAAAAGATCACGTGGCCGCCACCTACAAGATGGTCAGACTTCCTTGTCAAGACCGTGAAGGAACGGTTTGAGGCTCTTTCATATTCCCTGAATCAACCAGATGCCATTGGGCTACATTGGCACGTGATAGGGTCCAATGGAAATGTTACTGGCACCTGCTTCGAGCAAATCGATGAATAACGGGATTCCTGAGTACAGAGCCAAGAGTACTTCCCCTTGAGCATCTCAAGGTGGCCACCTCAAAAATATCAAAGTCAGGGGCCAGAGTAATAGAACAGCAGTAGTATGTTTGCCTTGCAGGAGAGTCGACTGGGTTTTCATTTCCAACATCCCATATGACCCCCAGACACTGCCAGGGGTAATTCCTGAGTGCAGAGCCAGGAGTAAGCCCTGCGAGCATTGTCAGGTGTGAGCCAAAAGCAAAAACCAAAACCAAAACCACAAAATCATAAAAATAAGTCTTGAAATAATTTGTAATTGTTTTCAAATAGTCGCAAAGGTCCGGAAGACAGTCAGGAGGTTTGGGTGCCAGACCGGATCTGATTCCGAGCCCCACACGGCCCCTGAGCATCCCAGCTGCAGCCCTGGAGTGCCCCAGTACCCCTAATACCAAGCAGTTCCCAGCAGCATTCCTGGGCCCTCACGTGGAAGCCATCTTGGCTGGCCAAGAATCACGCAGGCCGCACTTAGGGGTGCCCCCTTCCACCAAAACTTAAGGCACTGGACTCAGTATATAGATGACCTTTTAAGAAATTCTACTGTGTTGGGGCTGGAGTGATAGTACAGCCTGAAGGCATTTACCTTGCACACAGCTGACCCGGTTCGATACCCGCATCCCCTATGGTCTCCTGAGCACCGCCAGGATTAACTCCTGAGTGCAGGGGCCAGGAGCAACCCCTGAGCATCGCCAGGTGTGACCCAAAAAAGAAAAAAAAATTCAATTGTGTAGCTGTGTTAGAGACTAAACTAAAAGGAAACTAATCAATAGGAACAGAAACAAAGAGAAGTCTGCACTTCAGATGCTTCCTTAGTAGGCAGAAGCCTGGCAAAGCGGAAGTGGAGGCGAACGGCTAAGAAACGCGGCTTCTGGGCTGGCTGCTCCTAACTCTACCTCCTGACTGCTCTGCTTTGAAAACCGGAGGGGCAAAGAAGGCCCCAACTGCTAAATTGCTTATGAATTTAACTGCATCATTTTAAAATAAGGTCATATATTTGTGAGTTATAATTTGATGCTACAATGATGTGCAGAGAAATTCAATCTCTACTATGGAGATATCGCATAGAGGTAGGGAGCAAAAAGAAGAACCCGGAATTGAAATGATCAAACCGTCAAGCTTTTCAGTCTCAACATTTTATTCTTTTTTTCTTTAGGAGAGGGGCCACACCTGGCAGTAGCTAGGGCTTACTCCTTGCTCTGCACTCAGCGATCACTCCTGGCCGACTCAGGGGGACCATATGGGATGCTGGGAACCGAACCCGGCTCTGCTGTGTGCAAGGCAAGTGCCTTACCTGCTGGACTACTGCTCTGGCCCCCAGCCTCAAAAATTCAACAAGGAGGTAAAAACAGACTAGACAAAAGAAAACCACAAAGCAGTTGTTTATATGACATTAGAAAATAAAATTCAAAAACTTGTTTTCAAAGAAAGTATCTTCTTTTATGTGATTGCCCTAAGTTGCTTGGTTGTATGTGGTCATCAAATCTCTCCAGGATTGGGGGTGCTGGTGGGGGAGGGGGTGGGATGGCAACCTTTGATAATGGAAGCTCCAAAAACTCACCATTGTCTCCTAGTGGGATCAAATGCTTTGCCCATGAGTGAGCCAGGGTAAATCCTGAGGACGCCATTGGGCGTTGCTATGTAACGGCGGACAATGTAAGGGTTCAGGCTGCTCATTTCCATCTGTGTCATCCATTCATCTGTGACGTGGCTGGTAGCCATTACTTCATTTCTGACAGAGAACTGAAAGACAAAGGGAATCATGGCAGGGATCCTTTAAGACTCTTTGAAAAGCAAGTGGACGGCTGGCAGGCCTTCCCAAAGCTCACTTAGAGGCCAAGCCCAATTACTTCTCAGAAAAAATCTTTCCATAGCAGATGGATGTGGCCAAACTTGGTGAAAACAAAAGTTGACAGAAATAGAGTCAGTGACTGAGGGGATTCACTCAATTGTTTGGCCTTGTCAGGCCTGTGCTGAAGGGGGGTGGGAGAGGGCGCAGAATCTTACGAGTCAGAAGCAGAACAAGATCACAAGCCTGGATCGGTTCCGTGTTCCCTAAACTTTAGCCTCTTCATTTCATTGACAATAGGAGCATTTCTTTTCTAGGGGAGGCGGGTAAGGCTGGAGAAAAATTTCCCTGAAGTCTAAATCGCAGCCCCCTACACGCAACTACTGGCTGCCCCCACTACTAGTCCGGCGCACAGTGACGAAAGCATTCTTCGTCTGGGACTGCATAGGTCCGAATCCAGCAGAGGGTCACTGCTCACTGCCCTGACCCATGGGGCCACACACTGTCTTTCTGGCTCTGGAGAAATGGGCTTACCACTTCAAAGGTGCCCGGCCACCAATGCACCCACTGAAGTGCCCCCGGAGAGGACAGCGCGATACTGGCCCCACTGCAGCACTCACTTTGAGGCCGGGATTGGCAATGAGGCGGGTGTTGTCGCTGAGGTGGCGGTGTGAGTGTTCCACCATACGCTTTGTCTCCGGCTGGCTGAGGTGTTCATAGGGGCGAGGAAAAGCTGCCTGCAGACAGCATGACAGTTGGGCTCTCTGAAAGAGAAGGACACGGAGCAGCCTGAGACCCCCTGGCCCCTCTTCCCTCAGCTGGCCATGGGGCAATGGCTTCATGCCTTTCCTGTGGAAAGCAAAGGGCTGGGAAGAGTTAGAACAAAGGAGAGGTCACGTGCTGATACACGCCAACAAGATGGCGACTCCATAGTTTAAGAAGCTCTGGCTCACTCCAATGACAGGAAACCCAAGTTGAGGGTAGAGTTAGGACTCAGTTCCCCAAACCAGGGTTTCTCTACTCTTTTCTGACCGTGACCCCCTTCCCAGCTTGTTACCTTCCTGGGACCCCCTGTCCTACGGGTTGGCCTCCTCAACCTTCTGCAATAGGGATTGATACCATTTTCCACTTGTGCCCCCTGGGAATATCTTGGGATTCCCTGCTTACAGTGGGCTTGTATGAATGAGTGGGGGCAGAGAGGAGCAGTTTCAGCTCTTATGAACCATGGGGTCTCTGACTTGATTTTTGCTTCTCTCCCTTAGCCCAAAGAAGCTACTGAATCCCAGGTTAATGTCAAAAAGCTGTTTCTTTTGGACTGGACAATGTGTGCTCTGCAGAAATGGGCTTCCCTGGGCTCCTTGGCTCTGTACCTTCCCATCATGTTCTCTGTTTTTCAGTGTCTTTGTTTTTGTTAAGTCACATTAGTGTATTACACTGTATAGGTTTTAAAAGGCATCCAGCCAGCAGCTGGAGTGATAGTACAGCAGGTAGGGCATTTGTCATGCATGTGGCCGATTTGGCTTGATCCCCGACATCCTTATATGGTGCCCCCCGACCCCCGCCAGAAGTGATCCCTGACTGCAGAGCCAAGTGTAAGCCCTAAGCACTGCAGGCATGGTCCAGTTTTCTATCCAGTCTTTCCAGCCACCCTCTCTAGGAGAGACCAGGATGGCTGGTTTGCCAGCAGAAAGCGTGGCAACCCCCCTCTCATTCCCCTGGCATCTTCCAGGGCATCACTGTGTCACTGTGAATTTAGGTCTGCAGACCCATGAAAAAGCTGACCCTGAACTTAAAGAGCTGAAAGTCTACTTGGAGCTATAAGAATAAAGAAAAATGAAAAACACAGATGGGGTTGAGGGGAAGAGGTAGTACTAGTTGGTTTAGGTGGTTTAGGTGTTTGCCTAGCATGGGGCTGTGGCCGCAATCTGGTTCGAATCTCTGCATCACATATGGTGCCCACAGCAATGCCAGGCGTGGCCCCTATCATGCCTCCCTGCCCCCAGAGGGAAAACAAGAGTCATATACGACATGTCAAGTGGTGAGGGAGGAGTTGATATCCTTTGCCTGATGGACACCGGGAGGCCCTCTGGAGCTGACCACACAGCTGGAAGGTGTCAGAAGAGAGAGACGGCCCATGGGGAGGCCCTGGTCTGCTTTCTGGATCTCAGCCAGGCAGAAACTCTGCTGGATGGGTATTTAGAAGCAGTGGCCTTGTTGGGATACAGACCACTCCTGGACTCACTGCCCTCCAGCACTCCCAACCCCCTTTCCCATAGCTTGCCACTGTGCGATGAATTCCAGCCTTTGCGCCCTGAGTCTGAAGTACTTTCCACCTACTTGTCAGCTCCCTGAGCCCAGAGTGACCAGGTCAGTGGCCTGTGCCTGGCTCTAGCAACGCTGACACTGGGACTAATATTGAGACTTGCCCACGGCAGAGAATTTGGAGAAAATTCTGTATTTCTGATAAACTCAAAGGTGCTCAGCTAAAATAGGTCAAGTCAGACGACAAATGTAAAATATACAAAAAACTAAAGAAAGTTCCCTTCCACTTCCTTTGGCTGCTAGGACGGTTTCCCAGGCTCTTCTTTTTTCCATTTTATTATTTGGTTTAAAATACTATTAGCTATAGTCTTGTGAATGCGAATTCCAACATCACAATCATCCTAGTTCTTCTAATGGGAGACGTTGCTCTGAGGGCAGAGAGCTAGGGTGGTCCAGGCACCTGTCGTCATGCACCTCCCCTGGCCCTAGGCCTCATACTGTACGCAGGGCCGAGAAGGGTCAGACCACTGATCTCACCTGCCCTTACCTGCAGCACAAGCTCAATAGGGGTGAGGGAGTAGAGAGACCCTGATTGGAGCCTGGGTTGATCCTGTGAATGGCTTATAAGCCCAAGTTCCCCTACAAGATCAGGGTCGAGGTAGGACCTTCTCCTGAAATCACACCCTGGCTGGCTTGTGCCTCCCTCCGTTGCCCTTGCTGGTTCCCGGAGAATGGCCCATCCTTAGATGAATATTCAGGAAAATCTTCCCTCCCAGTGTCCATATTAGCGTCAAGCCACAGCGAGATGTGGGCAGGCTTGACATTTGCACCCTGAGCTGGCCGGATATGCACAGAACATAATTCAGCACCAGGCCCTACTCCGTAGCTGTGGACAGGAAACTGTCCACCTCCTGCCGAAACTGAAGTCGGGATTTGACTCAACAAAGAGCTGACGCTATCAGCGAGATTCTTCTCCAGCTGCCCTGTTAAAGTCGTCTACCCTGAGACCACCTATAAGGATACACTGACAGAACCAGTTTTGTAGATTAGGGATATAGCAGGAAGATCTGCTATTATAAAAGCCAGACCACCCTCCCCACTCCATGGGGCCGCCATTTTCCACATCCGGAATTCCCTCTCGTCACAACTCCGCCCAGCAGACCAGACTATCACAGCCCGGATCATCGACACCCACCCTGCAGCAGTTTTGTAGATTAGGGATATAGCAGGGAGATCTGCTATTATAAAAAAGAAATAAAATAAAAATAAAAGAAAAGGTAAGAATAAAATAAAATGAGACTCTGGGATGGGTTCCGAGGTGGGAGGCCCAAGGGCAGCGTTACCGAGGGTCGCCAGCTGTTTGAAGTGCAGGCAGCGCTAGGCTGGCCCAGGAGGTCCAGACGGTGGTAGAGCAGCTTGCTGCTGGGGACTGTGTTGAGATTTTTCAGCTGTTTCACAGGAATTTCCGGTTGTATCACCACAATACAGAGAATAAATGAAGTATCTTGCACCTGGAAAACATAAATTGATAAGAGAATGCAAAGCATGAGAATGGGATAATAGAGAACATTTCTCTTTCTCTTTTATTTTCCCAGTCAAATTTAATTTTTTACTAAATTTTTTAAAATTAAATCCCTGCCCCTCGAGGTGTTGCTGGTGTGGCTGCAGTGCCCAGCTGTGTTGGCAGGTGGCAGACAGAAGACAGGCTTGTCTACACCCAGGGCTCTGCCCCCATGGGACCTGGATGGTTGATGGTCTGACAGAGAAAAAGACTGGGGCCCCCTGGGATGAACCCAGTGCCATGGCAGAGCCTGGCAAGCTACCGGTGGTGAATTTGATATGCCAAAAACAGTAACAATAGTGGACCTCATTCCCAACAAATGGAGACATTACTGGCGCCCGCTCGAGTACATTGATGAACAACAGGAAGGCAAGTGACAATTAAATCACTGTGAGATAGTTACAAAGTTGTCCATAATTGGGTTTCAGTCATACAGTGTTCCAACACCTGTCCTTCACCAGTGTACATCTCCCACCACCAGTGTCCTGTTTCCCTTCTTCCAACTCCCCCACCCCTAGTGTGCCTCTAAGGCAAGCATTTTCTCTCTCTCTCTCTCACTCTCTCTCTTCTTGTTATTATTGTTTGCGGTGCAGGCACTGCTGTAAGGTTAGCCTGTATATCCCAATACCCTTTACCTGCCTTCAGCACAATTCTTGTCCAGAGTGAACATTTCCAGTTATTGTCATAGTGGTCCCTTCTCTCTGTCCCTAACTGCACCCCTCCACTTCCTCCCACTTGTGACAAGCTTCCAACTGCTTTCCAGACCTTCTGGTCCTCATTTCTATTGTACATGGGCAATAGACTCCTACTGAGCTTTTCACATTCCACAAATGAGTGCCATCATTCTGTCTGTCCCTCTCCTTCTAACTCATTTCACTCAACATGATACTCTCTCTGTCCATTCATTTATAAGCACATTTCATGACTTCATTTTTTCTAATGGCTGCATAGCTTTCCACTATGTAGATATACCACAGTTTAGAAAATATCTCTTATCAACAGATGACATTTTCTATGTTCTTTTCTGTTGGAAGGAAATTCTTGGAGAAAACACAAAATCATGTCACTAAGGAGAGGATTAGCAAAAGTCCTTGAAACTGCTTCTTAAGAATAGTGGACCTAGAGCTGGAGTGAGAGCACAGTGGGTAGGATGCTTGCTTTTCACACAGCTAACCAGGTTCGATCCCCGGCACCCCATTTGATCCCCAGAGTATCGACAGGAATAATTCCTGAATGTAGAGCCAGGAGTAACCCTTGAGCATTGCCTGGTGTGGCCCAAGAACAAACAATCAAAAAATAATAGTAGACCCAACTGGCCACAGGCTAAAGAATATGCTTATTTCTGTTTGGATTTGAAACTTACTTTAAAAAAACTATATGGTGGACTTTTGCAGCAAGTGTTTTATGAGTTAACTAGATAGAAAGCCAATGTGAATCCACACCTTGGAGAACTGAGCAGCAGAATCTGACTTATTCATTCCATTTTCTACTAAAGACACATTCGGTTCTTGGTTGGAGCTGATGAGGACCTGACATGTGAAAAGCACTGACCCTACAAAACTCATTATTGATTCATCACTTCCGACCCTGGATGGTGTGTGAGCTGTAGCTTAGTCTAATAAACGCCCATTACTGAGGCCTAGGGACCACCTCCCAGTGATTCTTGACCAACCAACCTGAGAGGCCATGCTGCTGCTTGGGCCCTGTGGAGTGGCGATCACCAGGCTCATACCCAGTGGCGCTAGAGAACCAGGCGGTGTCATGATTGAACGAAGGAGTGGCTGTATACAAGGCAAGGGCCCTCGTCCCTGAGCCAAATCTCTGACCCAGGAGTACTTTCAAGTTCATGGTGATCCTAGAAATGATGCATGAGTGGAATTTGATGGGAAAGATATGAACCAAGGAATCCAGAGCTGAATCAAGCTACTCAGATTTAAATATACAAGAAAACTCAAGTTCTCCAAGAAGACAGATGGAAACTATTTAGGACACGGTTTGTAAATAAATCAAGTGAGTGATAAGCAGCTAAGCTGAACTAAAGGAGAGTTAGAGAAAAAAGGCAGCTGACAGGATTTACTTCCTGATCAAACCAACTTTATTACAGGCAGGTTAGATAGAGCTAAGGACAATTTAGGGGGTCAGAGCCATAGTCCAGTTGGGAGGGCATTTGCCTTGCACACAGCCGATCCAGATTCAATCCCTGGCATCCCATATGGTCCCTTGAGCACCGCCAGGGTAATTCCTGGGTAATTACTAAGTGCAGAGCCAGGAATAACCTCTAAGCATTTCTGGGTGTAACCCAAAAAACAAAATTAAAAATTAGAGAAAAGGGTAATTTAGGCCTTTATGTGGAGTATTCATGAACAAAGCAGATGTTCCCATTTTCCCGGAATCCCTTTCAAGGCTGCTTGCTGCCAGGGATATTGAATTAGATGAGCACCCAAATGCTCTTCTCCCACCCAGCTCATGAGGAGGCAATTCTGGCATGGCCCCAACCATCTCTCTCCTCTTTCCTGCTGCTCAGAATCATCCTTGGAGTTGCTTATTCTAAGAGTTGCACATGCTCAAAAGAACCAAAGACCAAAACTTGGCCAGAATAACTAGAAGATAATTCTGTAACTGGATCTATTCTGGAAGAGAAAATAAAACAAGCTTAAGCTTCCCAAATGACTTCACTCGTCCTTAGCTAGAAAGCAAAATCAGTCTCTATATGGGTCCAAAGAAGTCTAAGCTGAAGACCCACAGAGCCAGCAGGAAGGAGCCGGACAGTCCAATACGGACCCATCACGACAGAGAGGGTCATCTTGTCACCGGATGCCCAGAGGACTCACCACCCCCTGTATCATGCAAGAGTATTTGAATGCCATTGCTAGTCGAGTCTTCCTGTGGTACCAGCCAGCGGCCTCCTCAAAGCCATGAGACAAACCCAGGTTACACAAGGGAAGTGGAGCAGCCTTTCCAAATGCTAACATAATCTCTCATTATTTTATATTATTTGTGAGGTTTTTTTTTTTTTAAGGCCACACCAAGTGGTGCTCAAGGCTTATAATTCCTGGCTCCATACTCGGGGGACCACATGCAATGCCCAGGATCGAACATAGATTGGCATTCGAGGCAAAAGTGCCAGTACCTGGTATACTACACCTCCATCCTAGTAATTTCTGAATTAAGATGTAAATGAATTCAAATAAACAGACCACTAGTATTGCTGTACCTGTGGGTATGCAGTGGTTAAGCAATTATTTAATTATTTCCCCCATAAATTAAATCTATGTGGGTTGTGGATTGTATACTTAGTGGCAGAAGCCATTGTATTTCTTAGGGCGAGAAGTGTATCCACTTCCCACTTGCTCCCTGCAAAGTGGATATTGAGAACTTAAAGATTATTTGCCCCGGGGCCAGAGCGATAGCTCAGTGGGTAGGGTGTTTGCCTTGCATGCGGCCGGCCTGTGCCAGCCTGGGTTCGATCCCGGCATCCCATATGGTCCTCCGAGCACCGCCAGGGAGTAATTCCTGAGTGCAGAGCCAGGAGAAACCCCTGAGCATTGCCAGGTGTAACCAAAAAAAAAAAAAAAAAAAAAAAAAAAAAAGATTATTTGCCCCTATTGCTGGGTAACCAGGTAAACCTCTTAGTCATTAATCTCATTAACTGCCATTTCCCCCCCCCTCAGGACAAGCTGACGTTTTCAGAATACTGAGAATGTAAATCATTTCTACATATAATCATTCTCAAAAAGGTTGATCTGATTACCTCTGTTTGGTTAAGCTGAGTCACTGGAATGTGCCAGAAATACCAAAGGAAAAACATATGGGGGCTGGGAAGAAGAGTGGTTGGGGCATCCCAGGAGTGCTACGGGCTTAGTCTTGGCTCAGTGTTCTGGGTGCTAAGGCTCAAGCCAGGGCCAGCCACGTGCAAAGCAAATACCGCAATTCTTTTGCTAGTTCTAACCACAGACAAACTGTCTCATGAAGATACTTCTTTTTTTTTTTTTTTTTTGAGTTATGGGGCCACACTCTGCTGTGCTCAGAGTGTACTCCTGGCTCAGTGCTCAGTGACCACTCCTGGCAGGGCTTGGGGACCATACAGGGATGCCAGGATCAACCCCGGGACCAGCCATATATAAGGCAAGCACCCTGTAACTGCTGTAGCGTTGTCCTGGGCACTCATGAAAGGACACGGGCCAGGCTGCGGCCCAGCAGTACAGCGCTTGCCTTGGGCCGTTTGAGACTATGGGTTTAGTTCCTGGGACCACAAACACATTAAAAAAAAAAACAAAACAGAACACCCCCCAAAAAAAAAACAATAAAAAACCCGACCTTAAAGAAAAGCTTGCCTTGCACACAGCTGACCAAGCTCGATCGCAAATACCTCCTATGATCACCCAAGAGATCCCTGAGCACAGAGCTCAGAAGCCCTGGGCACCAGGGAACAGAGGTTCGCAGGGGGGAAAGGTGTTTGCCCAGCATCTGGCCGGCACTGGTTCAGTCTCTGCCACCACACAAGGTTGCCTGAACACTGCACGAGCAGCTACCGCCACGGCTGGACGTGACCCAACCCCCCTTCCCCAAAGCGAGGGTCTTGCATGTATACGCCCTGCACATTGAGTGCGAACAGGTCCACGTGGTTACTTGTGGGGAAACAAACACAACAGAGGCAGAAAACAGGGAAGGAAACGGAGATTATTCTGACCCATTAGCATGTTTTCACAAACTCATTCTGAACAACTGATTTCATAAACTTTCATAAACAACTGATTTCATGTGAAACAGAAAAAAACAGGACAAGGAAATGATGAAAGCAACCTGGAGCCTTCTCTTTCCCTAAGATGGTGTTGTCGTTTGTTTGGTTTTGAACCACACCAGCAGTGCTCAGGAGACCTTCCACAATGGTCCAGGGGTGGGGTCCAGTAGGCCACATGCCACGCAAGTGCCCTCCCCGTTGGACCATTGCTCCAGCCGCTCCCAATCACTCTTAAGTACCCACAAGCCCCTGATGTGGGCCAGCCCCGTGGAAAGGTGCGGCCCGGCTCACCATCTTCCAGGCGTAGCTCACGTTGTAGGCCTCCTTCCCTGCTTCCCGCAGCTTGCTGATGTGCCAGGACAGGGAGGAGTTGACGGGCACGGCGATGATCTGGCTGCCCAGGGGAGGCTGCGGTGCAGAAGGAAGAGGCTGAGGTCAGTGACAGCGGGAAGGAGCCGGGGGTCAGGCCCCTCCTGACGGAACAGCAACGAAGCTCATGGCTTTGCCTTCTGGGAGACTTTCCTGCCATAAAGCTTTCTGTCAGCTCTACCCCGCAAACCATTTCTGCTGTTCCCAACCCCCTGCTTCTTACTTCTGATTCTTTTTTTGGGTGGGGGGGGGTCACACTCGGCAATGCTCAGGGGTTACTCCTGGCTTTGCATTCAGGGAATTATTTTTGGCGGTACTGGGGGACCATATGGGATAGCGGAATTGAACCCAGGTCGACTGCGTGTAAGGCAAACACCCTACCCGCTGGACTGTCACTCCTGCCCCTTCTGATTCTTTCCTTCAACAAAAAAAAATCCCTCAGTCACTGATTTACAACCCCTAGGTACAGGTGACCACCTTCCAAAGCAACGCATCAGTGCTGGAAAAGGTTGCATTTGCCCACCAATGAACTAAAAACAAATGCTAGCGTTCAAAGAAATCTTTCTAGCTTGGTTCTCAACCCCACCTGGCCTTTTGCAAACACTTTTCAAAATTGGTATAAACAGAACTTTTTTTTTAAAGAGTGAAAGAATATTTATTTGACTGGACCATTCAAAAGATATGAACACAGACCTTGATTTACAAGATAGTTTGCCCAAACAGCAGTTCTGAGAGACCTTATCTATTTTATACGAATACAAAATTGGTATAAACAGAACTTTTTTTTAAAGAGTGAAAGAATATTTATTTGACTGGACCATTCAAAAGATATGAACACAGACCTTGATTTACAAGATAGTTTGCCCAAACAGCAGTTCTGAGAGACCTTATCTATTTTATACGAACACAATGTTGGCTGCTGATCATAAGGGAAAGTGATGCCTACACCTGTGAGCTCATTAAAATGATTAATATGCTGGTTACATACTCCACCCGCCGCTCCTACTTGGCCTTTATAGGTTTCTCTTCTCAGAGCAAACTCCTAATCACCACGACCCGCAGCTTTGCCGTACCTGAGGATATTTTGCCGGACCAGCTCAAATTTTGGAATATTTTCATAGTGAATGATGTCAGTATGAAGGGGAGGCTCTGAGAGTAAGTAGGGCCTGGTAAGAGATGGATGCATGAGGGTATATCCTGAAACAAGAAAAAGGAAGTTACACACCATGGGGAACCCGGAGGAAGCATCACTTGATCACTGAATCCCGTATTCTCGATTTTGCTGGCGGCGCCAGTAAGATTTCCATTGGACCCTATCACGGCCAATGTAGCCCAATGGCATCTGGTGATTCAGGAATATGAAGAGCCTCAAACCGTTCCTTCAGGGTCTTTATAGGAAGCATAGAGCCTCAGCAAGAGCACGAGAGAGTCTGAAACGTGGCATCTTCTGGAATGCTTGGCCACCATGCAACCTCTAGGTTTCTAACTTACTGTCCAATCAAGACAAAACAAATACAAGTGGTGACAGTGGGCAACCTTGTCTTGCCTCTGATCTTAAGGGGAAGGCTTTTAATTCTCCCCACTGAGAATGACGCTTGCTGTGGCGGTACGGTAGATGGCTTTGATGATGCTGAGGAAATTTCCTTCAATTCCCATTTTATGGAGAGTTTTTATATTATGAACGGGGGCCGGATCTTGTCAAATGCTTTCTTTGCATCTATTGATATGATCATATGGTTTTTATGCTTTCTTTTATTGATATGATGTATTATGTTAATTGACTTGTGAATGTTGAACCATCCTTGTATCCCGGGATGAATCCTACTTGGTCATGGTGTATGATCATTTTAATGAGTCTTTGGATCCTGTTTGCTAGTATTTTGTTGAAGATCTTTGCATCTATGTTCATCAGGGAGATTGGTCTGAAAACTTTTTTTTTTTTTGTGATGTCTCTGTCTGGTTTGGATATCAGGGTGATATGTGTTTTGTAGAAACTGTTTGGGAGTGTTTCTGTTTCTTCAATTTCCTGGAAAAGCTTAAAAAGGACTGTTTCCTGGAAAAGCTTAAAAATTATTGACAAAAGGTCCTCTTTAAAGGTTTGGAAGAATTTACTAGTGAATCCATCTGGACCTGAGTTTTTATGTTTGGGAAGACTTTTGATTATTATTTTATGTGTTTTTTTGAGGAAAGTTCTTGAAACATGGGGATAATTCTTGATTAGCATCAAACATGGATAATCTTGATTAGCCATCCTGTCTAATCAAGAACATTCTGGGAGGGTGACAGGGTGATAGTTCAAAGCTCACAGATCCGCATGCCTGGATAAAGGTTTGATCCCAAGCATTACATGGTCTCTGAGTCACGTGCCAGGAGAAGCCCCTGTGAATCGAAGCTGGTGTGGCTCCACTATGAGTCAAAAATTAGGGGGGGTGGTGTGTGTGTGTGTGTGTGTGTGTGTGTGTGTGTGTGTGTGTGGTGTCTGAAGAAAGAGAGCTCAAAACATTAAAGTGCATGCTTCGCATGGAAGACCCCTGGTAGCACATCCCTGAGCTCTCCCAAGATGAAGAAAGGAAAGCCTCACATCTCAGTATTGTTCAGGCCTCAAGTCTAACAGCCTGTTTACAGCTACCAATACACAAAGGCGAACAGTCATTCATTCTAGCACCCTACAACCGAGCAGGGCTAGTCCCGGCATGTTTGTGAATGCGAGCTTTCTCCCACTTGTTGAATACGAGCATCTGCACGCTACAGATGGCGAGAGAAACCCTTCCCTCGTTACCTTTGTCATCTATAAGAAAAGTGTAGGAAGCCAGGGAGTCTTGGTAATAAGTCACATCTTCAAGGATGTAAGCCAGGTTCACGTCCACACCCACGATGCCCAGAAGGAGGTTTCCAAAATAACAGGGTTTGCTCACTGTCATGATTAACCCTACGGGTTAGAAATAAAGTCAAGAATTACAAAGATGTTTAGGGTCCCTTTAAGAGTTAAAGTCATCTGTTTAATTCTCAAAGGGACCCTAACAGGAAGTCACATGCCAGTAATACTTGGGCCTTGAATGATGAGACCTTTCATGTCCCATGATAGTGCCCTCTATGTCTGGAATGAATTGAGCAGACACATAAGGAGAAAGGGAGTATCTCTCCAATCCTCTCCCTTTAGCTCTTTTACCCTCTCTCTCCTTTCTCTACCCACCTCCACATACACTCATTCCATTTCTTATCTCTATCTCTGTTCTACCTCACCGGGTGATCATGATGTTTGGTGTTTTCCAACATAATGAAAGGAACGCTTGCAACTCCTTATCAGAAGGAGTCTAGTTTGGGACTGATGTAGTAAAGGGGGGGGCATAAACTGCGATTTTCATTTGTATTGTGAAATTTAAAGTTATCAAGTCTTAGTTTTTATTTAAAAAAATGAGTTATTCATGGAGTTGTGTTGCACATTGATTTCTCCCATAAACTCCACAACAGAGGACCACATCTTCCTAGGGATGATGTTTCCTGCTTCTCTTCTGGTGATTCTCTGAAATGTAAATTAGTTTCAATAGACGTTTATTACCAGTTCTCTTATGACTGTTATAAAGTTATATGATTTCATTGGTTTTCAACAAAAAAAAAAAAGAATTACAAAGATGAGCAGAGAAGGCTCTGGGGAGAGGTGGGTGTGGGTCCAACACAAAATAGACCAAAAAGCAAATGAGTATTTAAGAAGGGCTTCAGGGGCTGGTATAGAGATGGTAGAGCAGGGAGGGTTGCTCTACTGCATGTTGCCTACCTGGGTTCGATCTCTGCACACACATCCCTCCCCCATAGCCCCTGAGTGCTGCCAGGAGTGATCCCTGAGTGCAGAGAGAGAAAAGTAAAGCACTGAACACTGCTGGGTGTGCCCCCAAAGCCAACCAAAACAGAAAAAAGATTTTTAAATGTATTTTGGGGACAGGGAAATGGTTGGGAGGGCTGAAGCACAGAGTCCCAGGTTCGACCCTGGAACCGTATGTTCCCGGACACTTCCTTGAGTGCCCCCAAAAAGCATGTGAGGATTCTGCTCAGGTATCCTTGGACAACTGGGCTGTAAGAGGTGGGAGCAGGGCTGTGAGGCGAGGAGGGGCAGACACCCCACCATGTCCACTGTCTGGACGTTCATCTAAGATTGATCGCTTGAATCCCGTTATTCATCGATTGGCTCGAGCGGGCGCCAGTAACATTTCCATTGGACCCTATCACGTGCCAATGTAGCCCAATGGCATCTGCTTCATTCAGGAATATGAAGGGCCTCAAACCGTTCCTTCAGGGTCTTTACAAGGAAGTCTGACCATCTTGTAGGTGGGCGGCCACGTGATCTTTTGACATCCCGTGGGATCCAGTCAGTAACGGCTCTAGTCCAGCGGTTGTCTCCAAATCGCATTACATGTCCAGCCCATCTGATTTTCGATGCCTTGGCAAACGAGACAGCATCCCTGATTCTGGAATAGCGGCGGAGGTCAGAACTCCAGATTCCTTCTCTCACTTGAGAGAGGAGTGATATTCTAAGCATAGCTCTTTCGATGCCTCTCTGGGAGACCTGAATAGCATTCTCATCCTGCTTTCGTAGGGCCCAGGTCTCTGAGGCATATGTTAATGCAGGGAGAACGGTGGAGTCAAAGAGATGTGCCCAGAGCCGGAGGTTCTTTGTCCTTTTAGCTATTTCTTCGATGCCTTTGAAGACATTCCATGCCGCTCTCTTCCTCCTGCACAGCTCAGGTTTTGGGGTCGTTCATCATGTTGATTTCTCGACCTAGGTACACATAACTGCTGCATTCAGAGATGTTTGTTCCATTGAGAGTGAATGGGGCCTCTGGAACTAGTTCATTCTTCATAAACATGGTTTTCTTTAGATTCAGCTGTAGACCTATCTTTCCACATTCTCGGTCAAAGTCAGCCAGCATTTGTGCCGCTTGGCTAATGTTTGGTGTTATTAGAACGATGTCATCAGCGAAGCGGAGGTGGTGTAGTTGCCGACCATCTATCTTCACTCCCATTCCTTCCCATTCTAATTGTTGCATGGCGTTCTCGAGGGTGGCGCTGAAGAGTTTTGGTGAGATGGTATCACCCTGTCGAACCCCTCTTTTCACATTAATGATCACTTCTTTGTAGAATGGTGAGATCCTGGTGGTGAATCCGTAATACAGCTCACGAAGGATCTTGATGTATTGGGTTTGAACACCCTGTTTGGCTAGGGCTTCGATGACTGCTTCAGTCTCCACAGAATCAAAGGCTTTCTGTAAATCAATGAACGTGAGACAGAGCGGCATCTTGTACTCCCTACAAACCTCAATGAGCTTGGTTACTGTGTGGATATGGTCGATTGTGCTGAATCCTTTCCGGAAGCCTGCTTGCTCGCATGGTTGTCCTTCATCTAGTGTTCTGCTAATCCTGTCCAGGATGACTCGTGTAAACAGCTTGTAGATGACAGACAACAGGCAGATGGGGCGAAGGTTGCCAATGTCGTGAATGTGTCCCTTCTTGAACAGTAGAACTGTCCTGCTGGTTTTCCATTGGGAGGGCACCTTGCATTCGGACAGGCAGCGTGTGAAGAGCTGAGCTAGTGTATTGATGAGTATCGACGGCAGATTCTTCAGGTGTTCAGGTCTGACTTTGCCTGGGCCTGGTGCTGTTCCCTTCTTTATCGACGAGATGGCATGTCGGATTTCAGAAGGGAGAATGTTGGGTATGACATATCCATTCTTTGGAATTTGGTATGTGGGCAGGTGGATGTGGCTATCACAGAGATTTGAGTAGAAGTCCTGAATAATCTTCTCCATTGCCTTTCTGGAAGATGTGATAGATCCATCAGGGCGTCGGAGGGCAGTCATCTTGGTCTTATAGTTGGCGAAGGACAGGCGGGCAGTGCGAATGCTTTTCCCGGCTTCTGCTGCATCTTCCAGTATTTCTGCTCTTCTGTCTTTGAGGTCTTCTTTTATCGCTTTTCTGCACCGTTTAGCAAACTTGGATGTTAGCATTTGGTCTCCTGAGGCTCACGCCTTGCCACGTTGGTGAATGAGCTCTAGAGTTTCTGAAGACAAGCGTCCTTTTGTGTCTTTCTCTCTCAGCATTCTTCGCACAATCATGGAGGTGCTGAACAAGTCGGTTGTATTCTTCATCAATGTCGTCAATGATGGTATCTTCCCATGTTGCTGCAATTGGTGCCAAAGAGTTCCCAGTTGGTGGTTGTTCTGGGAGTTCTCTTCTTAAACTTTGCAGCCTTTTCTCCCCGTTGTGGGAAGTAGAATTTTGCACGAAGGAGACGGTGGTCCGATCCTGTTTGGAATTTGGGGACGACAGCTACATCGGTCAGACAAAACCGTCGATTGAAGATGATGTGGTCAATTTCATTGTAGAACTGTCCGCTAGGAGATTCCCATGTCCAACGTTTCACTTCAGCCTTCTGGAACTGTGAGTTCCCATGAATGGTCTTGGTGGACATGATGAACTCAGATAGTCTCTCACCCTGTTCGTTCCATTCTAGGCCATGGGTCCCGATGTGGAGTTCTTCAGCCGATCTTCTTGGTCCTATCTTGGCATTAAAATCACCGACTATGATCTTGTAGAAGGTGTGATCTATTTTATAGAACTCCTCCAATTCCATGTAGAATTTCTCAATTTCATCTTCTTTGTATGTGGATGTTGGTGCGTAGAGAATGAAGATAGAAATTGCTGGCAGTGGGCCACATCTCTTCAAGTGTAATCATTCTATTTGGTTTGTTAGGGATTCAAATGAATCAATGTTGGCGGCCATGTTCGTGTTGACAAGGACACCAACGCCACCGACGCCTCTTTCGTCGCATGTTCCAAGGAACAATTCTTCTCCGGTGTCAAATACAGCATGATGCAACTGGCGCCTCCTCTTCTCAGTCAGACCAATGATGTCATACTTGATCTTTTGCGCTTACACCATCAGATCCTCAATATATGCTTCTGATGCCAGCGTACGTGCATTGAAAGTACAGACAGTCAATTTAGTCCTTCGTTTTGGCAGCCTAGGATGGCCATGAAATTTTATCAGGCACTGCTTGTTTGCCTTTCTTAAGCAAACCTGAATTCATCTAAGATTATGGATTCTCATTCTCCTCTGGAGAGCTTGAAAGCAAGCCCGAGGAAAGGACACAGACTTCTCCTGCTTCTCAGGGGTCTACTCGGACTGAAGAGCATCCCACTAAGGCAGGAAAGGGTCAGTAACTGGACACTGTGTGGAAGGAACCATCACCTACCCTCTCGCTTGAACTCTTCCCTTCACCCTGTGGAAGCTTCTAGTGCAAGGTTTGCTATAAGTCTCTCAAGACCAGGGTCCTCACTTGGGGGAGTCAGGGCCAGTGTTGTATGAAAGTTCTAGGGATGGGACACACCAAGATACCAAAATACATTCTAGTATGGAACACCATAGACCAGTGGACACGTCGTGGACACCCAGGCTACGATTCATACAATAGGCCCCCAGGAAGAGGAAGAGACTTGGGGCCCCCACCACCAGGGAGCCAAAGATGTTCACAGAATCTGCACGAAGCATTCAGGGGTCGCTCTCTGGGCTGCTGCAGTGAAATCTCAGCCCCGGGCCATCTCTCCCGACACCATCACAGATGACAGAAATGAACTGCAGGCTCCTGGGCGCTGGGCAGGAACCAGCTGCTAGTCTGTCTTCATTCCCAAGGCGCTTTGTGCCCGTTTTACAGTGACCAGACAGGAAGTCTATTGAGGGTGGGTTCGGGTCTGACCCATCCCGACCTGACATGGTGCTTGGCTGGCTCTTGGCAGTGTTAGCTAAAAGCACGCACCGTGATGTGTACTTCAAACTAAGAACCATTTTTTTATTGATTTAGTGACCTTGGGGGCTAGACACGCAAGACAAGTGCCCTACTGCTGAACCACAAGCTCCCTGCTGCCATTTCCTTATGGAAGGAAATAGCTGCACCTTAAGGTGGGAACTCCTATTCCGTATTCACCTGTAGGATTCTTCCAGAAACAGGAAGGACACCTTTGCTGAGGCATAGCTGCCGTATTCCTTCCTTCGAGAAAGATAATAATTTTGACTCATTTTCTTTTTTTATTTATTTATTTATTTTTGCTTTTTGGGTCACCCGGCAATGCTCAGGGGTTACTCCTGGCTCTGCATTCAGGAATTACTCCTGGCAGTGCTCAGGGGGACCATATAGGATGCCGGGGATTGAACCGGGCCAGCACAGGCCGGCCACGTGCCAGGCAAACGCCCTTCTCGCTGGGCTATTGCTCTGGCCCCTTGACTCATTTTTTAAAGACAACATGCTCTTTCTAGGCTTGTTACTTTTATTTTTATTTATTTGTTTATTTTGTTTTTTGGGCCACACCTGGCAATGCTCAGGGGTTACTCCTGGCTCTGCACTCAGGAATTACTCCTGGCGGTGCTGGGGGACCATATGGGATGGCGGGGACTAAACCCGTGGTCGGTCACATGCAAGGCAAATACCCTACCTGCATTACTATCACTCAAGCCTTCAGGCCTGTTATTATAACTTCAGGAGTTTTCAATGATTAGCTGCATTTTCGAGACTTCCAAGCTGACAGAGCATAGAGATAAAATCTCATATGGTCATGGCTTGCAACTAGCTACATATCTGGCCTGCAACTAGCTACTACTTCAATCTCATCTGTTAAGAGTGAGAGAGGAGAGGCCGGAGCGATAGCCCAGCAGGTAGGGCGTTTGCCTTGCACGCAGCCAGCCGTGCAGGCCCAGGTTTGATCCCCCGGCATCCCATATGATCCCAGGAGTAATTCCTGAGTGCAGAGCCAGGAGAAACCCCTGAGCATTGCCGGGTGTGACCCAAAAAGCAAAAAAAAAAAAAAAAAAAAAAAAGAGTGAGAGAGGAGAGGGGGATAAACATGCCCAAGAATACAAAGTGGAAAGGAAAGAAAAGGATTTATTTATTTTCTTTTGTGCTTTTTTGGTCATGCCTGGCGATGCTCACAGGTTTCTCCTGACTGCACTCAGGATTGAACCTGGGTCTGCCTCGTACAGAACAAATATCCTACTCCTCAGTACCATCACTCTGGCCTGAAAAAAAAGGTCTACTTCTACTAGGCACATCCTGTTGGCCAGATGTTATTCTAGATATCTTACATAAATGAGAACATTTGTCTCCACTGCAGCATGGAGGGAAATGCTATTTTCCCTACTTGATAGGTCAGGAAATTGAGCCATGAAAAGTTAAGAATTTTCTCCCTCAGACTGTGGGTTAAATTATCAGAGCAACTTAACCCGCAGATAAGGAAGATGATCAGACCAACACAAATCACCAAAGTCAAATAAACAGGAAAAGCCAAGTAAGAGCAGTATTTATTGAGAGGAAGGCAGGCACGAAATCTCATCTAATCTTAATACCTCGAAGGGTTTATTAAAGATGCTATTAGATTTGAAACGGAAATTTGAATCCCATTTCAAATATTATATTGAAATAATGAAATACAATATCATGAAATGATCAAGTACACCGAGGGTGGGATTTTGACACTTCTACGCCAAGTCTATACTTGTAGGGTGATACCACGTTGCTTTGCCTTTAAGGCTGAATCCCAAGCTCTTGGGAGTTTTACTGACCAGCCTCTCTGCAGAGTTACTCTTTTGTTGGACACCGAGGAATCCTAACAAAACTCCCTGGTAGCCTCTGAGGCTAGGGCAGTGAGGCAGAAACAGGGGCGGGTGTTGCTCTCTAGAATTCGGTCCTAGCAGATGCGGCACCTTCTGACCGGTGATGAGACTGTCCCCCTTCCCTGCAGCACTGCTCTCATGCAGGTACGGGACAACAGTGAAAAGCATCAAAACTCACCATCTCCCATCTCGTCAGAGAAGGGGAGGCTGAAGACGGCTTCATCGATCATGCGGTTGGGGAGGTTGGTGTAGAACCTGCCCACGGTGGTCTCCAGGTTACTCAGCTGGTTGAGCACCATCATGCTCCCCTTGATCACTGGCAAGGCCGTGCGGTCCAGGACCCCGTACTTCCCGAGTTCTGTTCGGCCAGGTCCCTCAGGAAAGCCAGCTCTTTCAAACCAGTCACCCCATCTGCAAGGCAACGCCAAGGGAGGGATTGTAAGGCAGAATGCTGTGTCCTCATACCACAGCTCTGCCACTCCTTAATAAACGCATGCATAAGGTCTTGCAGTGCCCGAGAGGGTTTCACGGAGACAACACTGGCCACAGGGACAGATACCAGTTCCTGTTGAGAAGTAAAGCCCGAGGCACAGCCTTTCCTTAAGCAAGTGAGTGAAGGAGTTCTTTAAAAGGCAATGATGAAGACCAGATGAGCGGATGAAAGAGACCCCTTTCTTCCCTAAAAGCTTAATTATTAAATTTCAATCATTTTTCTGCATTTACTATTTGAAAGCAAGCGTAATGCTTAACAAGTCTGCCTTTAATTTAATTTGAGAAATTATCTGAGTTTGAAAGGATGAAGGATTACCATTTTCTCTTTGCGTATTAGTCAAACTCGCATGCAACAAAATGCTAGAACAATGGATAGTTTTTAGGATGCCCCGAACCCCGTTTCTTTAAGCTCATTTTAATTACAAAGGGTTTCATGCTTGATATTGTTAGGATAATACTGGATTCGATATACTTGATGTATATTTTTTACATTTAGACGGTTTCAAAACCTTTGTCAAAGATTTACACATACTGGCTTGTATTATTCCATAACATCTGTAATCTATAGCACAATAATAAATTTAATAAATCTTTAAAAAATCGAATTTGCTATTGTTGGAACAAAGTCAAAGGGATTAGTAAGTGATCCCATATGGGTACCACTGTAAACAAATTCAAATTATTTCAGTCACTGCTGAGTTTCTTCCAGGGAGTTTTAAAAGGGTTTTTGCCTTTGGGTTGATTTGGCATTAAAAAGAATTTGAAGAGTTCCTGGTTCTCCTACCTAGTGACTTTATCATTCCTTAATAGACGAATGTGCACTTCTGGATATTTTGCTTAGTTTTGTTTTCCTTAGCCATACCTGCCTGTGCTCACAGATCACTCCTAGAAGTGCCTGGAGAATCCTACCTGGTGCCAAGGATCAACCAGGGGTGTCCAAGTATACAAGGCAAGTGTCTCTTTTTCTTTCTGCTTATTTCTTTCTTAAATCACCATGTGATGGACCATTACAAAGCTGTTCATGACTGGGTTTCAGTCAAGAGCGTTCCAACACCCATCTCTCTAACAGTGCACATTTCCCAACACTAATGTAAGGCAAGTGTCTTAACTTCTACGTACTATCTTCCGCCCCAGTGAACTGTACATATCCAGCTTCAAAGCCCACTTCCAAAGATGTGGCAGGGCAGAAGGGTATCATTCATTTTTAAGAGACTAAATATTTTGGTTTTGGGCCACAGTCAGTGCTGCTGAGGGCTTACTCCTCGCTCTGTGCTCAGGGATCACTCCCTGGCAGGGCGCGGGGGAACCATGGGATGCCAGAGATTGAACTTTAGTCAATTGTGTGCAGGGCAAGCTCCCTACCCACTGAACTATCTCTCTGGCGGGGGCCCGGCCCTCATACACTGTATTTAAATATCCTGGAAATTTGTTCCACTTTGACAATGTGAAAGGGATCCCGGAACCTGTGATTGTCCCCTTGGTTTGAGAATGGAGACTGGCGGGAAGAGCTGAGAGGGAAGCCTGGCAAAGACGACATGGAGGCAGGAATGGTTTCTGACCTGTCCCCCGCCAAGCAGCTCACCCAGACGAAGGTTAACAGCAGACCAGTCCTTGGCAACAGATACGTTTCCTTGCATTGTCGTGGGCCTCTTGGCAGCTCAACATCTCAAGGAAGGAAGGGACAGAGCAGTGACAAGACAAAGGGTGCCCAGTGGAGCACTTTAAGTCACTTCACCATGAAGTGGCAAGTGGAAAGATGCTGGACTGTTCTAGCCGCAACACAGCCACAGCTGGAAACTACAATTCCCAGAATTCCCTTTCCCGTAGGTCTCCAGGTGAAAGGTTGCCACAAGGTGCAGCGCTGTCAGGTGGGGCAGCTGAGGGAAGAGCTGGTGAGAGACAGGCGGAGACGACAGAAGGTTCGAGCTGGACCCACGCGTGTCTCTTTCCCAGCAGCCCCTCATCCCTCGCTTTCCAACACGGCACCCGCTCTGGTTCCAACCACAAGTTCTTGACGCCTGAGGCCTCCCAGCGGCTCTGCTGCCCTGAGAGCAGGGCGAGACCTGCAGAGCCCGGGGAGATGGCACTGAAGTGGGAAGAGACGGAAAAGGGGGAGGTAGAGAGACTTGAGCAGAGGAGCCCACGGCAAGCCCCGCCTCTGGGAAGCCTGGATTCTATCCCTGGCTGGCTCCCTGAACTGTGAGGAGTGACCAGAGCACAGGGCCTGGGGTCAGCCCAGAGGAATTAGCCCCGGGTACTGCTGTGTGGCCCCCAAAACAAGACAGAAATGAATATATGGGGCCAGAGAGACAGTGTCATGGGCCGAGCACAGGCTTTGGGTCCAGGCCTGGGCTTGAGCCCTGACACGTCCCCAGAACTGCCTGAAATAACCCCCAGCACAAAGCCGGGAGTAGCTCGAAGCACACTGGATGTGTCCTCATCTCCCCCAAAACCCCAGGGATGGGATGGATGAAGCAAAAGGTGCTTTTACGCTGCCTGCCTGGACAGAGCTTCAAATGAAAGGGGAAGAAGTGACCACTCCGGTCATGCTGCTTCCCTGCCGGCCACTCCCGGAGTCATCTCTATTGTCTGTCCACTGGGCCATCGGCTCCCTAAGGACTAGGGCAGAGCTTTGCGCAGCTCTACCCTCCCTGCACTGGACTACAGTGGGGGCTCCTGTCCCTGCTGTCCCCGCTGCCCTCCCGTCCCTGTCCCCGCTGCCCTCCATCCTGTCCCCGCTGTCCCCGCTGCCCTCTGTCCTGTCCCTGCTGCCCTCCGTCCTGTCCCGCTGCCCTCCCCGTCCTGTTTGTCCCCGCTGCCCTCCGTCCTGTCCCCGCTGCCCTCCGTCCTGTCCCCTGCTCCCCTGTCCCCGCTGCCCTCCGTCCTGTCCCCACTGTCCCCACTGCCCTCCGTCCCCCCAGCCCTCCTCTCCCATGTGAAAGAAACAACACCCATGTCACAGAGTAACAGGCACCCAGGGAGGACACTGCAGGAAACTGTGTCCAGGGCAAGAGTCTCTGTTCCTCCCCCACAGTGCCCAGGAGACTGAGAAAGCCAGGAGAGATGAAAAGCCTAAAAAGCCTCGGCTAGGGGCTGGAGTGATACTCCAGCGAGTAGGGCATTTGCCTTGCGTGGCCAACCTGGGTTCCATCCCGGCATACCATATGGCCCCCTGAGCATGGCCAGGAGTAATTCCTGAGTGCAGAGCCAGGAGTAAGCCCTGAGCATTGCTGGGTCTGACCCAAAAAAGCAAAATAATAATAAATAAAAGAATTTTAAAAAATTAAAAAAAATAAAAAGCCTTGGTTCTAAGAGGCAGTTTAGGGGAAAGGTGTTTACAAGCACAATATTTCAGTGGATTGGCTGTGTCACACAAGCCAGTGTAAGAGTGCCACAGAGCCCTGAGCAGAGGCCAAACATGACCGCGCACACTCTAGTACTTGCTAGTCACCAGGCACTGGGCTGGGAACTGGTACCACACCACGTGCCTTGTTTAGCAGTGAGCACAGCAAGCCTCGGCAGACGGCGTCAGTTCTGTGTGCTAGACTAAATGGAGGCCTTGGGCGTGGAGAAGGATGATGACGCAGAGCTCAGAGGGCTCAAAGGGCCGAGGGCATGTTTTGGAAGAAGTGAGTTTGATCCCCAGCACTGCCTGGTCCTCCTGAGTACGACACTGCAGCCCCCTTTCATTGGAAGTAGCCCCTGAGCTCTGCCTAGTAGAGTCCTTGAAGCAAAACCCAACAATAGAAAGAACAATAAAACAAATCTGAGGCCTTAAAAGAGATTCATGCCTCACTCAAGTGAGAGAAGGAATCCGGAGTTCCAGAGTCAGGGACGCTGTCTCATTTGCCAAGGCATCGAAAATCAGATGGGCTGGACATGTAATGCGATTTGGAGACAACTACTGGACTAGAGCCATTACTGACTGGATCCCACGGGATGTCAAAAGATCACGTGGCCGCCCACCTACAAGATGGTCAGACTTCGTCAAAACCATGAACGAACGGTTTGAGGCTTCTTCCTATTCCTGAAACAACCAGATGCCATTGGGCTGCACCGGCACGTGATAGGGTCAAATGGAAATGTTACTGGTGCCTGCTCAAGGAAATCTATGAACAATGGGATGTCTAGTGATCTAGTGAAAAGAGATTCAGTAAGAGGGCTGCAAGGCAGAAGGTTAATGCACAGAGAAGGAAAATGAGATCAGCGTTATCAGCGTTAACACACATTATCTCGTTAACACGCACAATCTCGTTAACACACACAATCTCAGGTAGTGCCTTAAACAGAGGCTTGAATCCTCCTAAGAGTAATAGAATCATAGCGGGGAGGGGGCACAGCTTAGGACTCTGCATTTAAGATAGTAATTAGGGTGGGGAGATAGCACAGGGTTAAGGACCTTGCCTAGCCTACAGCCAAACTGAGCCCATCTCTGGCACCGAATATGATATCTCAAGAAACCCCAGGAGTGACCCCTGAACACTGCCAGCCATCTGTGCTCAAACAGGGGTTTCCCTGGCCGTCCCCAAAGCAGTTAAAAGAGGAGAGCCTGGCAGCCCCTTGGTTCGGAAAGCTTTCCATATAGCCTGCTTTTGCTAAACACATAGAAATCCAAGTGAAGGGGTTTCTGGGCTTCTGATCCACTGGACAAATCCATAAGCGGACTGGGGGGGTCGCTCTGACTTAGGGAGAAGATGCCCAGACGAGAAAACGGCTGAAGCGGCATCAGACCAGGGCTCTTCAGGAAAAGGTGAGTGCCAAGACTTGGTGGCACAGAAGAACCAGGCCACAGGTGTGGGCTAGCCGTGGCTCCAAGCCAGCAGGTGAATTAACCACTTCAGGCTGCAGCAAAGTCGAAGAAGAGGAACCTAAGAAGATGAAGAAGCGCAGAAAGCGGAGCTGTGGGGCGGCAGAGAAGCGGAGGCGCAGATGGGCCGACGTCAGCGTGGCCCTTCCAGGGGCTCTTCAAAGCGCACCTGCGGGGCTCTTTGCAGCTCCTGAGAGCAGCAGACACTTATAGAGAACTTTCATCTGGAAGTTCTAGCACGCTGCCTACCGTTCATGAGGGCGTAGGTGAGGATCATTACGGAGTTGTTTAGGAGGCTATTTTCTTCATTGATGACTCGCAGAGTAGCCTTTTTATCTTCTTCCGGAGAGTCCTTTGATGTGATGCCGGCGGACAGGTAAATGATGACCATGTCTGTATCTAAACAGAAACACACAAAGGGTGGGTGCCTTGCGTTCACCCCCCCCACACTTCCCTGCCTGCCTCGGGGCCCCCCTCCCCCCCCCCTCTGATGTCGCTGCTTTTATCTCCAGGGTCTCACTCGGCTTCTCCACCTGTCCTGGGTCCCCAGTATCTTGGGGTTGGGGTTGGGGGGTGGAGATTTCCCAATTGCAGAAGTGAGAAAAGGGGATCAGGCAGCCACCCCGGATGGAAATCTCTTCTGTGTGAGGAATTCTGGCACTCAAAACTGCATGAACCCTCGGGCTGGGGTCTTTGGCAAAAATACACATTTTTGGGCAAGGAGGCTTTAAAAATAAAGTCATTTTTTATTTTTTAACTAACTAACTAATTAATTAATTAATTAATTTATCGATTTTTGGGTCACACCCAGCGATGCTCAGGGCTTACTCCTGGCTCTGCACTCAGGAATTACTCCTGGCGTTGCTCAGGGGACCATATGGGATGCCAGGGATCGAACCCGGGCCGGCACAGGCCGGCCGCGTGCAAGGCAAATGCCCTACCCGCTGGGCTATCACTCTGGCCCCTAAAGTCACTTTTTAAAATAAAGGACTTGTTTTTGAGGGAGCTTTTTGGGTCACACCCGGTGATGCTCAGCGTTACTCCTGGCTCAGCACTCAGAAATTACTCCTGGTGGTGCTCAGGGGACCAAATGGGAAGCCGGGACTTGAACCCGGGTTGCTGCAAGCAAGGCAAATGCGCAACCGCTGTGCTGTCAGTCTGGTCCCAAAGTGACTCTTTCATAGTGTTTCTCTGAGGCAGCCTGAAAATAAGGAGTTGTTTTACTTCTATGCCAGCTAGTGCCAGGTACACTTGGGGTGGGGGTTACTTTGGTTCACACACAGGTGGTATTCCAGGCTTATTTCTGGCCCAGGGTCACTTCTGGTGGGGCTTGGAGCACCACAGGTGCTGGCAGGGACCAATCAGCCTCATGCTTGCCTTAACCACGGTACTATCTCCCCGGCCCCAGAGAGATACACTTTTGCCGAAACTACAGAAGAATCTGGTGCGGGGCCAGGTTTGCTATGGGGGAAATCCCAGCTCTGTGGCCTCTGTGCTGTAGGGGTCATAAACTCCACTTCCCTGATCCCTCCACACCTCGATGCTTTGGCGCTAAAATGGGGAGAATAACGGTATTTACTTCGTATCGCTGCAGAAGGAAATATTTGGTTAATTAAAGGATGAAGGCCTGGGGGCCAGAGAGATGGTCCAGCAGGGACAGCGTTTGCCTTGTAAATGGCCAATCTGGGTCCAACCTAGAGCACCCCATAATCTGTTTGGGGTGAGCGCTCTAGTCAAAATTCAAGGGCCGAGACTATCACTCAAGGATTAAAGGGAGTGATATACTTTATTAGCCCTCTAATAAAGTGAGTGATAGATCTGTCCTTTCAACGAAGACAAAAGATTAGAAACAACTAGAATTGCAGCAGCCTTCTCCACTGCTGGGGGAAGCGTAGAGTGGGCCAACCTCTGGGAAAATGATACAGAGACTTCTCACAAAATTAGGAACTGGCCTTCCATACGACAGAGCCAATCCCAGTCATCAGCATCTACCCCCAAAGTCCCCAAACTCAACTTTGAAAAGGCTTTTGTGCGCCTATTTCACTGCAGCGCTATTCACAAGCTCTGGAAACAACCCAAGTGGCCAAGAACAGAGGAGTGGCCAGAGAAACTGGGATCTGGACCCACGATGGGACACTACTGGGCTGTAAGAAACAGGGAAACTGCAAGTTGCTGCTACAGAACTAATGGACAGATTTGGTGCCGAGTGAAGTGAGTCACCTGCCACGCCTCAGCTACTTTGTGGTGCTGGTTCCTGCTAAGTTGCTGGGCAAAACTCTAAAGGCCCCCTGAAGACCCCCTGAAAGACCCCCTCTGAAGTCTGGGCCTTGCCAGGAACGTGTTTAACCCCACGGAATGCAGCCAAGGGGGTGGGCCATCTCTGTGAAGGCCAGCCCAAGACCACAACAAAGGGATCTTTAGATTCCATGAACTTCCTAACAAGTCAATCACAAGAGTCGCTTGATTGACCTGGGAGAGGAGGAGGAGGGTCTGATTAGCTCAGACAAGCCTTTCCTGAAGTCAGTAGCTTGAAGAGCTTCAGGGGCTGTAGAGGAGGAAGTGATGTCATGGAGATGAATTCCAGGCGCCCATAAGATGACTCTGGGCGCAGAAGCCCTGCGCCGAGTCCTGCCACCTGGGTCCCAGGCTCTGCTACGAGTGAGCAGGAGACGAGTGAGGCCGTGCTGACACTACAGGCCCAGGGAGGCCGCGAGGTAACACTAGCTCGCTGTTGCTGAATCTGAGGGCATTCATTCACCAGGTACCATCGCGTCTGCAAAAGGGCTGCAACTTTCACTTTCCAGGGAAAACAGGTACTGGACCAACCTCTGCAACCATCAATACTGTCTGCCCCAGCACCGAGACCCATGTGCTGGAGTGCTGGCAAACAGCCTCCGTTCATTTAAAAGTAAATCACTAGGGCCGGAGTGATAGTACAGCGGGCAAGACGCAGCCAACCCGGGTTCGATCCCGGCATCCCATATGGTCCCCCGAGCACCGCCAGGAGTAATTCCTGAGTGCAGAGCCAGGAGCAGGCTAAGAACATCACTAGATATGGCCAAAACAGAAAATATAAAAATAAATAAGGAAAACAGAAGCCAGGCCCTACACACCTACACACACACACACACACCTACACACACACACACGTTTTTTAAATATAAAGGGGGAAAAGGGACAGCTTCCTTTCAATGGTTTCCAAGCATGTGTCCTATTTCAAATCTTTCCCCTCACATGCTGGCGAAGTCCAGATTTTTCTGTAATACATGAAAATTAAATCAGCATGTCTTTGTAGCATGTGAAGGAGTGCACTCATCTAAGTGACAGCTGAGTAGAAGATGCAAGGACTCAGGCTGGCAATTAGCATACCCCCCCCCCAGCAGAGGGGGAAACTCTCACTAACGGGGCTGACGAGGAGGCTCGAGGAGGGAAGAAATCCGGGAAACAGAGAACCGGTGTCTGGAAAACACACGAAGCCGGGAAGACGGTGTGCGAGATGTCCGTGGCAGCAACACACAGGGTCACCCCAAGTTTTAGAATCCCTTGGACATCGCATGGAGCATCTACAATCCACCCCCGAGGCCAGGCGGGGCAAGGTGCTTACTCGCTTGGAACTTGGTGTTGTTGCTGGTGCTGCGAATGAGCTGAAAGGCCTTTTGGAAGCCCACTGCGTGCTGGGTGGGGCTGTCCAGGGCCTTGGCGCTGCTCACGAAGGCGGACATCTTCCTCTTGGTCTCGCTGGTGGCAGGAGACAGGAACGTTTTGTAGCACTGGTCTAGGGAACAAGTCCGCACGGCGTCCGCCACGGCCAACACTGAGATCTGCAGGGGCGGGAAAGGAAACTTGTTTTCATACAAGGTGAAAATGGGCTTTGGGCCGTGGACGTAGCTCCTGTGTCTTCTCTACACGAGAGCCCCTAGTTTAATCCCTGAAACCAAACTGTTCTCTGAGCACTGTGAGATGTGTCCTTCTCCACCTAAAGGTTTATATGTTTATTAGATATTCTGGAAGAGCCCAAAGAGCAAAAGCTTACAGAACAACTTACATGAGTTTAAAAGTAACTGTCTCGAGGCATAATCTCTCATCAAATATAAACATGATCAGTTAAAGGATTGGCAGGAACAAGAACTCTAGAATTTGGATTTTGTTCCCAGAGAAATCAATGGTAAATAAAATAGAAAAAAAAGGTATTTGACGCATTTCTTATGGAGGGGGAATTCCAGCTTTTAAATTTTTCCCCTTTACATAAAACAAAATAGAAGTAACAAAGTGATCAAACTGCAAAACATAGCTAATTGGTCACCACACACACACACACACACACACACACACACACACACACTCACTCACACAAAGAATCCAGCAGGAAGACAACTTTCTTTCCAATGCTGAGAAACACAGGCACACTTGAGATTCTTGGCAGTTTTCACGGGAAACATAAAAAGAAAAGGACACCACGGAAACGTCACCTACGGAGGCCTGTTTACAGCAATATGGGGGAGGGGCAGGAAACAATCCTTGCTTAGGGGGTGCTACAAGGTCTGGCTTTCGGCCTCAGTGCAATGAATTCACAGAGCTATATTGCAGCGCTCATCTGAGCTCACTAGGTTGGAGGAGGGAGCAAAGGCATGAAGTATATGTTTTAAGGGCCTTGGATCACTGTAAAATCTTTGGATTTTAAAAAGTAAAAAAACTGATCAATGGTCCTTCCTGCTCCTGGCAACAGGTGCCGTCAGCTGTGAAGCCACTGGCCTCTGCGGGGTCCCCAGAACTAGGAACCCACTGGCATATCCTTTTGCACATCCCAAATCTCTTGGCAGTCTGTAGAGCAGCTCAGCACTACCCGGAGGCCCCGAACTACGCCCCCTCACCTACCAGTTAACTCCGGTGACCCTCCAATAAGAAAGACTCCTGGAACCCAGGCGCCCCCAGGGAGGGACAGGAATCTTGCTCAGTGGGGATGGTTTGAAGGGAGATTTGGAACAAGAGCTGGCAGCAGATTACTCAAATAAAACCAGAGCCAGCTATCTTTCCCCCAGGCCGTGTTTGTTGTTCATTTTATTTATTTTCTATTCTTTGAGGGTCACACCCAGCAGTGCTCAGGGGTTGCTCCTGGCTCTGTAACTCAAGAATCACTCCTGGCGGTGCTTGAGGCACCATAGTGGATGGCAGAAACTGGATCCAGGCAGGCTACATACAAACCCTACCCACTGTACTATCTCTCCGGCCCCCACCAAACCAAGCGTGTTTTAAAGACACCCGAAAACAATCTCTCTTGTGTACTGTGTCTTCACTCAGAGGCACCCAAGGAACACATGAAGCTCACCTTATCGTGCTCGTCGATGGCGCTGAGGATGACCTGGGCGGCGTCCTTGGCGATCTGCAGCTGGGTGTCGGTGACGGAACCTCCGTGGTCCAGGATGACGACGATGTGCTTGGACTGGGGCCGGACTGTGGAGACGTAGATGGGTCTGGGGGGGGGGGGGGGGAGACAAGTTCAGCATCAGCCCATGAGCGCTTCAGGAACGCGCCTCAGACACAGCAACGGTGGGCGGGCCCAGCACTCCCGATGGCGCAGGCTCATGGTGTCCCCTCACTCCCATTATCTGCTTCAGGAGAAAGATTTGGGGCGGGGGCTCATCTTCCACACACGCCCCAGAGCCCCGGGGCTGGGCGCCCAAAGACGGCTGGGCTAGTCTGGCTGGGGCGGGGTGCGCTCTGCCTGATTCTTTTTCTTAGTTTATTTTGTTTGTTCCCACACCCGGCAGTGCTCAGGGCTCACTCCTGGGTCTCTGCACTCAGGGACCCCTCCTGGTGGGGCTAGGGGGACCCTATGGGGTGCCAGGGATCAAACTCTGGTCACCCAGGTACAAGGTAAGCATCCTACCCACCGTAGTACCACCATACTAGCTCTCTCTGAATCACAGCTTTTCTTTGCCTCTCCCAAGGCTGTGCTCAGGGCTCAGTGCTGAAACAAGGAAGGTTAGCCCCACCCCGTCCTCCCCCAAACCTCTTATCTGGGCACTGAAATCCATGCCATCAAATGTGTCCGAGCCTGCGATGGCCATTCTTCATGCCAGAATTTTGTTTTGCCAACAGGAAGGATGGGGGGGGGGAGGGAAGGCTGGTCCGGAGGAGAAATGCCCCAATCAAAGCACCCCCGTCTGCTTGTGTGGAGTCTGAGGTCTATGGGAAGAGACTTAACGAGTTCTCTCTATTAATGGGGGTTTAAAGCTGGAACAAATCAGGGGAGCCTAAGAAAGCAAACGAGCCCCCAAGAGAGCGCTCTCTTTTATTGGCACCCCGAAACCCGGAGTTTTCTGAGAAATGCTAGATACCAGCGGAGTCACAATGAGTGACCACAATGTCTGAGCACAGATGAGCAAATGTCGGCAGAGAATCAGCAAAACTCAAAACCGTGGCCAAGTTTGCCCTCATTGTTCTCCAGCCAAAGTCCAGCATTCACAGTGGGCCAGGAGGCAGCCGGTAATAGGCTAAGACAGAAATTGGGAGAGGTGGCCACAGGGATGAAAGAGGGGCCAGGACAAACTGGAAACTGGCCACCCCACGCCCCTGGCCAAGCAGCAGATTTTGTTCCTTCTGTGGAGGATGCATCGGTGAGAAAATCTTTTAGGAGGACGCAGCTGAGGCTGGGGAGACGGCAGCGGGGTTCTTAGGGCCTAAGACTTGCACACAGCTGACCCCAGGTTCAGTTCCCGGCCATACATATGTTCTGTCCCTTGAGCATGAGCAGGACTCACTGCTGAGCACAGAGCCAGGATTAGCCCCTGAGCACCGTGGTTGGAGCCCCGAAACAAAAGCCAACCAACAAAAAAACGGACACACCTCCTTCTTCCTAACTCAAATAAACGCAAAGCGGAATGCGTGTTCAGTGTTTTAGAAAGGGCTGGGGAGTGGGAGTGGGGGTGGTGGGGGAAGCATACAAACATATTCAATCTCAAACTCAGAGGTGAGCCCCCTGGTGGGAGCCGAGGAAACATTCACTCCTTTCCCTCCCCGCTGGGCTCTGAAACCCATGCCACACTGCCCAGGGACATGAAAATTTGCAAAGGCCTGGGCTGAAGACAGCCAGCACAGGAGAGAACTGGGAAGAGCTTTCCATGGAAAGGGGTTGGGCTTCCTTAGTCCAGGGAAGAGAGGCTGGAGGGAGGATGAGGCCGATTTTGGCTGGAGAGGAGGAGAGACTTCCCTGGCAGAGCAGGCTGTAGACGCCTGGCTTCCGGTAATGCCTTGTTTTCCCTTTTGAATGTTCCTTCCCTCCAGATCGATTTTCTCAAAGCAACAGGACAGGGGCCGGGGAGGCAGTGTAGGTCTCAGGGTGCATGCTTGGATGCATGAACCGTAGTTTCCTCCCAAGCACTAAAGGACCCTGCTGTGTGGCCTGGGGGTCTCCAGTACTGCAGAGACGGAACAAAACAACGCCCGTGGGCTGGAGCATTCAGCTGTGCACCCTGCTTGGCTGAAAAGCAGACCCACACAAAAGGAGAGAGAAAGTATGAGAGAGAGAGCCAGAGAGAGAGAGAGAGGCAGAGACAGAGACAGACAGACAGACAGAGACAGAGAGACCGAGAGAAGAAAAGTGCCTGCCATCGAGGCAGGTGGAGGGGTGGGTGGGAAAGGGAACACTGGCTGGAGGGATGGGTGCTGTAACACTGGCTGAAACTCAATCATGAACAGCTTTGTAACGGTCTATTGCATAGTGATTCAATCACTGTATCACTGTCTTCCCGTTCATCATCGATTTGCTCGAGCGGGCCCCAGTAACATCTCCATATGTCCTGTCTCATGCTAGTAGAGCCCAAGGCATCTGCTTGCTCCAGGAACATAAAGAGCCTCAATCCATTCCGGAATGAGGTCTATAATTGTTACTGGTATTTGGCATATATATCAAATACAACACAGGTAGCTTGCCAGGCTCTGCCGTGCAGGTAGCATACTAGTGATTCAATACAATTTAAAAAAAAAAGGAAAGAAAAAATCAAACCCAAGCACTGTCTGGGAGGTAAAACAAACAAAACAAACAAATTACAAAACCCAAACAAAAAAAAAACTTCACCAATATGCCACTTAATCTATCTTCTTAGAACTGAGACCAGTTCAGTTCACTGAGAATCCAGTGGCTCGGGGTCTGTGACCTCTCGCCTCTGGTTCTATTTGCAACACACTCAAGACCTACATGGCATTGAGGGCAGTGAATGGAAGAACCTAGACAGACCATTCAAAGGTTCTTCTTGGAAAAGCATCAAAGCATTTTCTTGGGGAGGAAAAAATCTGGATACATTTTAAAGGTGGGAAAAAACTAAAGCAGTGGGCTAATATTTTCCCCATCCCTGCCCTTCTGCCCTGTGGCATTAAATATGGACGTCCTGGGTGGAAGCAATAGTACTGCAGGTAGGACAATTGTTTTGCGTGCAGCTGACCCAGGTTAGATCCCGGCAGCCCATATGGTCTGAGGCATCGCCAGGAGTGTTTCCTGTGCCAGGAACAACCCCTGGGCATCGCCAGGAAAACGTCCCTAAACATAACAAAAATCTGGTTATCTTGCATAAGCTCTGGCAGTCAACACGCAGTGTTCCACACTGATGGGCCAGAGAGAGGTTGGGCTGCCGGCTCTTGTCCTGCATGTGGCTGGCCCTAGTTCAGTCCCTGGCACTGCCTGGTCCCTCCCTCCAAACACAGAGCCTACGGCAATACTCATACATTGCTGGATATGGCTCCGACCCTCAGAAACCATATGCCTCCCCACCCCCAGCAGAAACCAAGAACGCATCTAATGCTGCTAGTGAGAGCAAGGAAGTCAGGGTTCTGCAGAGAGACGGGACTCATCATACAAGTCACACCGTTACTGCCGTCTGGCTCTGAGCTACCGTCTCTTTTCCTGAGAAAAGCATATTCACCTTGAACCCTGAGTTTTCTGGAGAAGTTTACAATGGACAATCCCTGAGACTGATGTGTTGATTTGAAGAGAAGCCAAGTCCCTTTCCCCCAGAGAGCAAAGTGGATCATTACAAGCTCAACTCTGAGGTGTGCTTCAAGTCTTCTGGATGCTCAGGACCATTTAATTTCTGCAGAAGAGACCCTGTCTTAAGTGGCTTGTGTTAGATGTTCTGGAAAAGCTCTGAGCTTTGTTCCTTGCTGCTCCCTCCATTTCCATATCCACTCATGGGCATGGAGAAACCCTTCCAGAGCCAGGAAAAGCCACAGAAACCCAAGTGCCTGAGAAGAGATGCCTGGATAAAGAAACTATTGGTACTTCTACACAGGGGTATACTACACATCCATAAAGAAGGGTGAAGTCATTAAACTTATTGGGACATGGACCGCTCTAGGAATACTACACAGCCGTAAAGAAAGATGAAGTCATGAAACTTATTGGGACATGGACAGCTCTAGGAATACTACACAGCTATAAAGAAAGATGAAGTCATGAAACTTGCTGGGACATGGACCAGCAAGAGACATGGACCTCTCTGGAGAGTGTCACGCTGAGTGAAATGAATCAGACACAGAATGGTCTTACTCAGAGGCAGGATATAAAGAAACGTAGTAGGGGAACAGCTAATGCCATGGAAGTGAAGACCAGAAGAACTGGTCCTCAGTAGGAAGCTTGGCACTGGTCGGAGGGGGAAAGGAGAGGTGGGACGTGTCAGGGGAAGTCACCGTGACAACAGTAATAGAGGAAAGTGGTCACTGTAGGGCAAAAATAAAAGGAAAAGGAGAAAGAAGATAGTGTCTACCATAGAGGCAGGCCAGGAGGGAAACTGAGGACACCAGCGAAGGGATTGGAGCATTGTACTCCTGACACCCAATTGTGAATAACTTAGTAACTGTAATTCAAGGTGATCCAATTTAAAAAATAATTATTATTCATCTTTTGCCTTTTGGGTCACACCCAGCAATGCCCAGGGGCAGTTACTCCTGGCTTTTCACCCAGGAATTACTCCTGGTGGTGCTCAGGAGACCTGGGAGATGCCAGGATTGAACCTGGGTCAGCTGCAGTCAAGACAAAGGTACTATTGCTCCCCCTCCCCAATTTTTCTTTTTCAAGAAACAAGAACCCAGAACGAGGAGGAGGAGGGGCTGCATGTGGCCACATGTAGCCACAGGTGGCCACAAGTGACCGTGTTCCTACTTGGAGGCAGACCCGAAACCGTACCTGCTGCGGTGTTCATAGCTGCCCTTACACCGAACTTGTGTGCTGGGAAAACAGTGAAAATGCCTTCTTCCGAGCTGAAATACTGCCACTTAATCCCCGGGTTGGACTTCAGGTTGTCGGCGAGAACTAGAGGAGGAAAAGAAACATCAGCAGCAGATAAGCACATGGGTACTTGCAGGTCACAGCTGGAGGAAGCCTTGAGGAAGAGGAAGAAACCCCAAGACAGACCAGTCTGCTGATGGTGCTCTATGCACTTCCTGTCCGTCCCTGAAGAAAGGTCCCAGGAGAAGGAAAAGAAAGCAAAGGGAGAAAAAAAGAAAGAAAAAATAATTAAAAGGCCCTGGGAGAAGAAAAAGAAGAAAGGGAAGGGAAGGAAAGGAAAGGAAAAAGAGAAGAAAAGAAGGAAGGGAGGAAAGGAGGGAAGGAGAGAGGTAGGGAGGGAAGGAAAGAAGGAAGGGAGGGAGGGAGGAGGAAGGAAGGAAAGAAGGAAGGAAGGAGGGAAGGAAGGAAGGAAGGAAGGCAGGCAGGCCTTGGATGAACAAGCCATCCAAGGACCATTTCAGTTGGGCAAAGCTGTTATTTCTCACCCTGTCATTGTCCTGTGTTGGGGCCTCTCGCCTATGTGTGGTTAGTTTGTCACTGTCTTTTCTTACCGGGCTGGACGCAGCTGGGCCAGTGACACCTGCTGGCTTCGGACCTTCCCGAGCCGTGGATCAGAGCTGCTTGATCCTCTCCAGACTGGACCTGAGGCCTTGAGCCCGACCCGGCAGGAGCCGGACAAGCTTTCCTTTATGCTTTACGCGACCACACTGAAACCACAAAACTACCCTCAGATAACGGGGCTCTCCTTCGGGGTTGGAAAGTGGCTCAGCGAGCCCAAGAGATTGTCTCAGTGTTCATCTGTTACCGCGGATGGGCTGGGATTCAAGTCTGGACTTGGGCCGTCTGGTACTACCTCTGTTCTCTGCCTTCTGCAACTAGAGTGGTCTTCTCCCTGCCATCCCGCCCCAAGCCCCCAGAAGTCATTTCTCTCCATCATCAGAGCTTTCCCCTTCTCCGCTGCCCTTGGGTCTCCAGTAGGCGCTACCTGCAGGGCTCCTACGAGCCCTGTCTCAGTCTAGGGGTCAGACTCACCAGGAGCAGTTCAGAGCTCAGAAGGGAAGGAGGCTCAGTGTGGGGGATGTGAGCATTTGACCAACACCTAGTTAGAGCCTAAAAACCACAGGAGTTGGGGCCGGAGCAACAGTACAGTGGGGAGGGCATTTGCCTTGCACTCGGCTGAACTGGAGTTCGATCCCCAGCATCCCATCTGGTTGCCTGAGCACCACCCAGAGTAATTCCTGAGTGCAGAGTCAGAGTAACCCCAGAGCATTGCCGGGTGTGACTACCACCGTCCCCCTCCCCCAAAACAGTCAATAAGCACCACAGGAGTGACAGCACATTGGGTACGGCGGGAAGGCGTTTGCCTAGCATGTGGCCAAGATTAATTCCTGGATTAATTCCTGAGTGCAGAGCCAGGACTAACCCAAGGGCATCACCAGGTGTGGCCCAACGCCCCCACCAAACAAAATCCCACGTAAAACAAAAACCATCACAGGACCCTCCTAAGCCCTAGCAAGGGGCTGGACCAAGGCTGGAGAGGGCCAGAGGAAAGGCTTCTAACTTTACAGCCCCAAGGCCTCTCGGGCCATCCAACCAAGACGGCAGTGTGGAGGCAAGGAGTGCCCGCTGGCAAGGCGGGGTGGGCTGGGGGCTAGAGAAGTGTCTTTGCAAAAGTCAGCGCAGGTCTGGCTGGGCCGAAACCTCCCCATTGTTTTCTAGTGTGTGTTTCAGCAACTGCTCCTCTGGTCGTTTATGGTTTAGCCTCTAAAATCCTAGGGGGTAAAAAATTCATATTCCCCCCCCAATCACAGACAGAAATCGGCTCAGGGTTGCTATGGGAGGAGCCGTGTCTATACCAGGGGCAGATGCTGGTCCAATCTCCTGAGCCTGAGGGATGGGGAATAAGGGGGTCTCTCTCTCTGCCTCTTGGATAGTGAGTGAGGGGCCTCTCTGTCTGTCTGTCTGTCTCTCCCCTCCCAAGGCTTAACCTCAGTCTCCTATTTAGCCCCGTTCTTTTCCCTGGCAGCCCTGCAGAGGCCCAGCTACCTCCACAAGTAAAGGGAGGCCCCATGACCTCATTGAAAAGCACCATCTGTAACAATAAACAGACCGCAGCGAGACCATTACGAGGAAGGCCAATGAGAGCCGGCTGGTTTTAAAAATAAATCAGAGCCATGCAGGCATGTTCCATGGAGGCGCACCACAAAAGATCATTCTGGTGGCTCCCAATGCCCCGACCCCACCCCACGCAGGGTAAGTATCACACAAGGCCCCCCAACCCTCCTGCTGAGAGCTCTCCAGCATGTGACTAAATTTCGCCCATTACTGGGCATGAAAGCGGATGATGGATGGGATGGTAACGGGACCCCAGAGCCCAGAAGTCATCTAACTTTATGGGGGAGCACAGGCGCGGCTGTGAAGGGAGAGCCCTGTTCTGCACAAGGGTGACAGGCACGGGCTTCCCCGTTCACAGTAGGGATTCTGCCCCCAAATGACTCTGACTGGGGTCCCGCAAACTCATTCCTTCCTCAGGCGAGCTGGAAAAGGGCCCAACCCACTAACCAGAGGCGCTCAGGCTCACTGGACTCTCACTGGACTCTCAGACGCTGGGGCAGGGCGGGCAACTCAGCAGTCCCAGAGTTTCTGCAGACACCCCACCCAAAGCCCCCCACCCAGAGCTGCACCCACACCACCAAGCCCCTTCAAGGAGGCGACAGATGGGGTTTCCTTCCCACTTCACTCTACAGAAGGCATCACGTCCGCCCAAGTCCTCACCAGCCTTCCACCTCTTCCTAATTCCTCATTTGCGTTATTGATGTTACAGGATTGCACAGGGGGACTTTGAATACCAACAGGGACAGAGTCCCGGTGCCCGGACCACTGCTCGGGAGGCCCCAAACAAAACCCTCAAAACCCACTCCCGTGCTTCTCCATGTTACTAAACCCAAGCCGAGTGAACAAGCAATCAACAGCTTCAAAAAGCTTTTAAGCAGCAGAATACGCACAAAAACATGTTGGTGTTTCTCCAAGTAATTGGCTGCTTTGGTTATAAATATGCAATGCAAACAACACAGTGGAAAAGGCGTCTGACACAAGGGAATGATCTCACAACCAAGAGCAGACTCAAGGCTAAAGAGAGTTTACTGTTCCCGGAACAAAACCACTGCAGACCGCTCAAGGCTCTGGGCAGGCCAATGTCCTGGGCTCGCCACTGATCCCACAAACCGTCTTAACTGATAAAGTGCAGACACCAGTTATAGCTCAGGAGGTCCAGTTCACAGAAAGCGCAGCCCTCAGGACTGAGCTGGCACCAAACCCGGGAGGGATTCTTGTACCAGAAGATGGGATGCAGTGGACCCCTTCATCAGACGCATGCAGTCAGCGGCCTGGAGATGCGTCTTAGGTGTCTTGTTAAATGCACATCGTGCATTGGAGCATGTTTAAGCCAGCAATTCGGCCATGGTTCTAAGGTTCTGTTTTGCGCCACTGATTCATTTGGGCTGGCCCTCTGGGATTAAAAGGGAGACTCTGAGAAGGTGTAGGCAGACAAGCTCTGACTCTGTCTACTCTCAGATGGAAAACAAGCCCCCAACTTGCTCTACCTAACACCCTCCTGGATTCTTGCTGACCAGTCCTGAGCACCAGTGAATAACCACCAAGCCCAGTCACCCCCAGTTCTTCCTTCCCTCAGACATATTTCCCGCTGCCTGTGGCGCTCTGCTCAGGGGGAGACTCTGACACCTAGAATAACTGTTAGTTTTGTTCTGTTTTAGCATGCCAGAGTCTTGTTCGTTATCAGAATTAACCAGACAAATCGCTCCACCAACTAAGAACGGCCATGCACCACCACCCACGGTCTAGCAGACCAGACTATCACAGCCCGGCTCGCACGGCCACTAGCAGCTGCGCGGTTCATCAATAAAGGCTTTATTAGAGGTGACTACAACAGTATGCCACCCACACAGCAAGCCTGGCAAGCTGCTCATGTAGTATTTGATATGCCAAATACCAGTATCATTTATGTTAGGTCATTCCCGTGACCTAATATAATGGTTTCAGGCTCTCTATGTTCCTGGAGCAAGCGGATGCCTTTGGGTTCTACTAGCATGAGACAGGACATATGGAGATGTTACTGGTGCCCGCTCTAGCAAATAGATGATTAACGGGAAGATAGTGATAGTGATAGTGATTTGTTCTGTTTTGGGGGCAAAACCTGGTGATGCTCAGAAGAACCATAGGCAGTGCTGACGAATGAACTCAGGTCGGCATGTGTGGGTACCTCACAGTGATCTCTTCCAGCCCGTGCATTTCAAACTGCGATTTGCAGCCTTTGGGTTTTGCCTGTACTGAATCTTGTCAGAGCACCTTTCTCTGGTGAGATTCCTGGATGACTCTCAGAACACCCAACTTTCCAGCACAGCCAATAACGGCGCTGTTCTGAGAGAGAGAGAGAGAGAGAGAGAGAGAGAGAGAGAGAGTGTGTGTGTGTGTGTGTGTGTGTGTGTGTGTGTGTAGCTGCAAACCCCCTGAGGGCAGGAGCCAGGACTGTTCACTGCTGCAGTTCCCAAAGTCTAGCAGATCTGGCTTTTCAGTAGCAGCCAGGCAGAATTTCCTGAGAGCACAAGGGGCCGTGGGCACAGTGTATCACCCTGGTGGCTCATGAGGTCACACAATTCCCTTATGTGGAAAGTGATGGGCTGGACAAGCGTTCCTGAAGATCCTTAAAGAGCAGAAGAGGGGCTGGAGAAATAGTACAGTGGGTAGGGCCCTTGTCTTGTATACAGCCGACCCAGGTTCAACTTCCCGGCATCCCAGGTGGTCCCCTGAGCCTGCCAGAAGTGATCCCTGAGTCCAGAGCCAAGAGGAAGTCCTGAGTATTGCCAGGTGTGGCCCTCAAACCAAAGAAAAATAAATATATTTTTTAAAAGCCAAAAGAGAAAAACGGAAAGAGGGCCAGGAAGGAAGGCCAGCAAAGAGGAAGTGTTTCTCTTCACAGCTAGAGAAAGGGCCATGTCCTGGTAGACTCTGATCAAGTGATTGGGAGGTAAAAGGCAGGCCAAGGAGCTGTCTCCCTCCCTGTCTGTCATCTCTCTCTCTCTCTCTCTCTCTCTCTCCTCAGTTTTTTTTCGAGTTACACCTAGCGATACTCAGGGGTTACTCCTGGCTTAGCACTTAGGAATTACACCTGGCAGTGCTCGGGGACCACTAGCACATATGGGGTGCTAGGGATGGGAACCCAGGTCAGCCACGTGCAAAGCACATGCCCTACCCACTGGACTATGGCTCCAGCCCCCGCACCCATTTTTTTTCGTTTATCTATTATCTTCGTCTCTTTTCTTACAGTCTGGGAAGCCCCAGGCCAGCAGACAAGAGGCGAACACACAGTGCTGCATCCTAGGGAGAAGCAATGAGGATGGCCCCTGAGTCTTCAAAACCAACCCGCCCTTCCGGCCACTCACGTGCGGGGGCTTGCAGCAAACCAAGCGCTTTCTCTCTCACACTTCCGCTGTTAATCCCAAGACAAACAATGGTGCTGTACCTACTGGCTGATCCTTCTTGGCCCCAAGCTCACACGGTTCTGTCAGAGAAGTAGCTGAAACAACGTCTTCCCCTTTTCGGCCATTCTTCGTGTCAGCTATGTCTCAGGACCCAGGTGAACGGAGGCGCTAAATTGTGAAGGTTTTGCTCCCCGGCTCCAGATTCTGAGCCCACCCCACTCCCGGGAATTTTCCTCCAGGCCTCACCATCTGCATCTGGTGGTTCCTGTATCAGCGCCTGCTGGAGTCTAAACAAACCTATCGAGTAGCCCAGGTCCAGGCTGGTGCTCTTGAATGCTCAAACCACCAGGTCGAGAGATGGATTAGAAACTGCTTGGAGCTGGGTCATGACTCTTGTTTTTCTTACCCAGGGCAGGGACGCAGAGAGAAAATGTTCCAGAACAGAGAGCTGGCCAGTCCACCCAGGAACTGTGGTCTTTCTGATGTCGGGACCAATAGAATCAGGAGAGCACAAGGGACCCGTCTTCCACCTCCAGACTGCCAAACAGGCCCAGAGCTGCGGACACCATGCTGTGGCCCAACATACACACACACACACACACACACACACACACACACACACACACACACACTTCCCCCAACTCACTACAATTTACCCAGGAACTCCCGGCTATCGTCTGGGTCCTAGAAATCATTTTGGAGAAGGAAAGAAACTAGGACGGCACCAACATTTTGGGCTATTCTAAGGCTCCAAATCCTGTTCCTCAGCCTCAGTATTATTTCATCAGGAACTCTGGGGAAGACAGTTCTCAGGGAGCCACAATTCCCTGTGAGTCGTTACCAAAGCAGAAGCATACTCAGTACTCCACTGGGCACTGTCCCGTGCTGTTTATAAATCCCACACGTGTCCTTAAGGAAGCAGGCTTCACTTGTGGTTCAAGAAACCAAGGCAAGTAGGGTTTGCTCAAGCGCATACTGGGTCGCAGGAACCAAATTATTGAGGATAACCCCAGAGATGTTTATCACTTCTGTTTTATAGCTAAAGGTATTTGGATTCCAAAAGGAAGAGTCACTTGAGTTCCTGAGGCTTGAATGGGATCATGTTCCCTACAGTTCATCATGCCCACTGCCAAAGTCGGATCAACACTGAAGGACTAGCTACCCCACTCCTCAGAGGCGGAATTTTGCTCAGGGCTCACAGCTCTTCATGTTCTTTTGGGGCCAATTGGATAATGTAAGCGTAATCAACCCTTTCCGTCCTTGATTCACTGAGACGGCTAGTCACGGCTCAGAGATTCTAGAATAAACTCCTTGGGCAATCCCAAAGCTGTACAAAATTCCCTTGAGTAGAGCATTCCTCTAGTGCTTGTGTAGAGCAGTCAGCAGAGCTCCACCCAAGAGAAAAAACAATCTCTCCCCCTTGCGGTTCATCAGTAAATGCACGAGATGAGAGCCTACTACTGAGAGTACATCACCCGCGAGCAGAGCCTGGCAAGCTACCTGTGTTGTATTTGATATGCCAAAAACCAGTAACAATTATAGACCTCATTCCCGTGACCCGAATGGTTTGAGGCTCTGTCTTCCTGGAGCGAGCAGATGTCCTTGGGCTACACTAGCACGGACAGGACGTATGGAGATGTTACTGGTGCCCACTCAAGCAAATCGATGAACAACGGGAAGACAGTGATACAAGTGAAGAGCACTCCTGCAGGATCAACAGCTCGTCTGATGGCCAAACGTCCATGGACAGAATAGAAGAGAATGAAGAAGATGAAGCCTCAAGCCTAGCTGATCACCATGACTGGTTCTCGAGATCAGCAGTTTCCTGAGCCCCCCAAATCAATGTTCTGACTGACCATGTCTGGGTCTGGGGCCAAAGAATGGGCCAATCTGGGCTAGAGAAACAGCACAAAGGGCTGGAGTCCTTGCTCGGCATGAGAGAGCTCTGGCTCAAGCCCCGGGAGTGATGGGTAGCACGCGGTGCCCCTGGGCACAGTCAGACATGGCCTCACGTCCAATAACAAGGAACAGGGCATGTGTGGAGAAAGCCCTCCAGGTAACACTGACGACCCCCACATCTGCGACAAGTGGACCAAGACATATAATTGCAGTGTCCTCTCTGCTTCCTTTAACGTTCCTCTCTTCCTAGACCGTCACTGTCACCGACACTGAAGTATGTTCAAATCTACCTGACTTAGAAATGGTGAGTAGCACCACTCACAGTAAAGCCCTCCTTATCACCCACCTCTACAGAAATGGTCAGTGACCTCACACCCTTCCTTACATGAGCCATATTCAAGAGGGGTCCCCACCACTGACCGTCTACTCTGTACCACCGCCTTCATCCTCATCTAGCCATTGTGCGTATCCCATTCCTACTTCCATTTTTTTTTTTTTTTTTTCCAAATGAGCAATAGTCTCTCCTTGTTCCTGGCTAAGACACTTGCATCCATTCACCACCAAGCTCTCTTGTCTACCACGTTCAATGCTTTCAAGTTGCCTTCAAGTTAGAAAAACAAAAGCCAATGGGAAATGGCAGCACACACATAGGCCGGCTGCTGGTTTTGTTCCTGCCATGTCCTCCCGTGGACGTGGCTGTGGGCGCTGGACCCAGGAGTGTCTGAGACGTCAGTAGGCTGCCTACAGTTGATACAGCCCGACCCCTTCAGCACCAGCTATCTATTGCGTTAGAACAAGGAACACGATGAGCAAGTCCAGAACATGTTTTGTTAGACGCCAACAACTGGTTTGATGCCAGGGAAATCAATCCACTTCTCTGGGTCTATTGTTTCATTTCAAATATGGAGGCGGGGTAAGAGAGAGAGAGAGAGAGAGAGAGAAGAGACAGAGACAGAGGCAGAGAAAGAGAGAGAGGGCACTGTTGGGGTGGGTCTGGTCCCCCCAGCATTACAGCCTTGGGCTCTGCACTGAACCAAAAGCCCTAAGGATAGAAAAAACACCAGTAGGGGCCCCAGGACCTTCGGGCACTTCATGGGAGGCCCCTTTCCCGAGAATTTAGATTTCTCACTGAACAGTTTTATGCTATAACCACCATCACATTTTTGGGGGGGGTGCTGAGGAGGGTTGGACACACTCGGCAGTGCTCAGGGCTTACTCTTGGCTCTGAGCTCAGGGATTACTCCTGGTAGGCTCCAGGGACCCTACGGTATGCCGAGGACTGAACCTAGGTCAGCCTGTGCAAGGCAAATACCCTACCCACTTTACCATCATTCCAGCCCCTAACCACCATGTCTTTTAACAGTAATGTAGCCAGGAAGTTGAGATAATGGGAAATTCCCATTATTATCACCCTTTCAGTTCAGAGTTTTAGGCTGTGCCCTGCTTTCCCTTGCATTGCTGTAATTCGCTCAACATTCTAAAAGAAAAGAAAAAACCAACCGCAGGAGCCAACCCATTGCCCGGAAGGAAGTAATGAAGCTGCTGAAATGGCTCCATTTCAGGCCCCCAGATCATCCCCACCCCACCCCACCTATCCCCGCTGAAGCAGGGCCCTGCCGAGACTCACCAACGCCCCTGCTACTCCGTGCATCTCAAGACTCCAGAAAGAGCGCTGACAAGATGGAAGTTGGCGACTTCAAATGCTCTTGAAATCAAACACTGTCAAGTCCAGGCTCTCTGTGAGAAAGACTTACCTCCCCTCTACTCTCACCTCACCTGCATAACTCCAGAGAGCACGAGACAACTTTCCTTGGACTGTTCAAATAAACTCTCTTGAGGGAGCAGGTTACGTACAAGAAAATAGCTCAGCGGGAATTTGAAAAAGAAAAAAGAGAGAGAAAGAAAGAAGGAGACTCTGGGGATAAAAGCAGGAAAGAACCCGAGCAAAACAGGACCAGCACTATCCTAGAACACAGGCCCTGTCGAACGTGACTCATTTGAATGGAATTGGCTCATGGAGTCCATTAAGAAAGGCGCGATCTGGCCGGGGCGGCTTCAAGAAAAAGAATCCACATGTGTGTTGGACGAACACATGACTTAGTTTGGGAGAGATGAAGTGAAGAATCGCTTACAATTGATGGGCGCCTGCTTGCAGCAAGTCTGAAAGGCCATCTGAGCTGTGTTATCAATTAGGACCCAATGATGGATTATATACAGTCTGAGAGCGCCAGCGGCTGTGCTGATGTAAATATCAGACATGTGATAGCCAGGAGGTGCATTAATCCTGCCGTGAAACGGGCCACGGGCCGGGGAGTCGGAGCTTCTGAGGTCGCCCTCCCCCATCATTCATCTCCTCTTACAAATGGCTGCTCAAGAATGTGGACTTTGGGATGCAGCCACCGAGTGCCTGGTGGAATGTCACAAAAACTTCAAATACAAGTGAGTCAACTTTCAAAAGGCTGAGGCCCAAAGCTGCTTGTAAATCGAGCAAAGGCAACTGTGCTGAAATGACTGGCTAGGACCAACACTGTGCTTGAGACTCAGACTTAGGAACTGCGAATTTCAACCAGCGCTCTCTTCTCTCTCTCTCTCTCTCTCTCTCTCTCTCTCTCTCTCTCTCTCTCTCTCTCTCTCTCCCACACACACACACACACACACACACACACTTCTTTCCCCTGAGAAAGATGCTCTGTGCTTCACTCCTTGTCTACTCAGGAACACGAGAACCATCTCCTCTTGTTCCTGTGGCCTTTGCTTTTCTCGACTGGGATCACCCCTTTGCCCATTCTTTCGATTTAACGATGTTCTTACACCATATCACCTTCCTCTTGGCAAACCTCTGGACCTCATGTGCTTATTGTGACCGACTTCTTTCCTCCATTCCTTTTTAGGGGGTTGGGGTAAGAGGGTTGGGTCACACTTGGCAGAGTTTGAGGGCATCTCCCCAGTGCTGTGATCAGGAGACCCTGTGGTGCCAGGGTTTGAGCCAGGATTGGGAAGACAAACGCCTCAACCCATGTTGGCTCTCTCTAAATCCTCTCCTCCATTCTTACAAGCCTGATGTCACTCCATTCCCTGATCCAACCAAACTGTTCCTGCAAGGTTCACTAATAAGCTGCAAAATCCAGTAGCTGGTTTTCTTAGTTTTCACTGTTCTGAATCCATCTCTCCCTCCTTCACAACCCTTTCCATGACAAATTCCCATTATTATCATCCTTTCAGTTCAGAGTTTCAGGCTGTGTGAGGAGAAGAATCTCTTCATTTTCCTCCTTCTAGACTAACTTCTTTCTCAGATTCCTTGACAATATCTTTTCCATTTCAGTGACCTCTAGGTAATAAAAGGAATCAAGATACAGTGCCTCGAGCCCTTCTCTTTCTACCTTGGCTGTGTGTTGCATAATCTTCAGGAGTCTCATGACTTAAGTACTACCTCCAGGGTAAAGACCCTTGCAGGTCCCCACCAGCGTCTACCAGCACCCAGGGAGAACGCACACCTTGGTCTGTCACCTACATCTGCCACCCAGCCCCGAGCAGGGGAAGTAGCTGCAAGGTTGGTTTACACCTCCAAATTCCGAGGGTCTCTCTACTTTCCCAAATGAGGATTTTCTTTTGTTTTATTGAGTTACTTTGATTACAAATTTATTCACAGTCAAGTTTTAGGTATACAATTTCCCAACACCAATTCCATCACCAAGGATTTCAATTTAGAAGGGAATGATTAGACCTATCCAACACTAAATACAATGGACATCGAAACAAGATTATTCACTCTAGCTAGGTATCCAATTCAATACAAAACTTCATTGGCAAACAATACGGGATGTGTTGCGACCAACACCTGTTGGTCATTAAACTGGCACACAACAATCTCATAAAAGGCTAAAGAAGCAAAATCTGGAGGCAGGTGTCTGCATGCAACCAACCTGGGTTCAATCCCTGGCATTCCATATGGCCCTGCCAGTACCCCCAGAAGTTAATTCCTGAGCACAGAGTCAGGAGTAACCCCTGAGCATAGCTGGGTGTGGACCCCAAATAAACAAAAGAAATAACAACAGAAAAAAAATAAAAACATATCACAGAAACATGCAGACCCATACAAAAGGAGGGCATGCCACTCCTCCCTGGCCACAAAGATGGCCCTTGGGGTTCTTCAGGGCTGCCCTGGTGATGTGGTGACACTTGGGGATTGTGTAGTGGCAGGGAACCAACAGGGTCCGCTGCATATAAGGCCCTACAGCGCTGTACAGTGTAGGGCCTCATCAGGGTTGCCCCAACCCTGATTTTTGATATGCTAATTCTTAGATGTTATTTTAAAAGTAGCCCCCAAGGTAAATACGCATTACAACAATTTTCTTTTGGTTTTTTTTTGGTTCACACCAAATAATGCTCAGGGGTTACTCCTGGTTCTGCAGTCAGAAATTATTTCCAGCAGTGTTCGGAGCACCATATAACATGCCGGGAATCAAACACAGGTTGGCTGCGTGCAAGGCAAACACCCTACCCACTGGACTATCGCTATGGTCCGCATCACAACAATTTTTAACAAGCACAAATGTCAGGTTACATTGTAAGGGTCTGGGACCCTTAAATCTGAAGCTAGTCAAAGATTGTTGTTTTGAGCTGAAATCATCAGACACAGCGCCCTGTCTTGTGTTACTGGGCATATTTGAGGGTAAGGAGTAAATATTACATTTGGGAACCAGAAGGTGCTGGTTAGACTTTCCAGCTCCGTGCCGTGGGCCAGTGAAGGAATCTTCCATAATTCATTTGCTCTGCTAATTCCATGCCCGTCTCTTTTCAGTCATTTTTAATGAAAAATATTTTCACTGAACTTCCCTTCTCAGGAGTAGACGCTACCTGCTCCATGAGCCCTCATGTTCTCAACCCAACTTAAAAATCAAATGAATCTATTAAATACTGGTCTAGACAGTATGTGCCTGGCTGATTTGGTTGGGACCATTTAGTTGGCAGCTATAGTTTTATTAACCCTCAACAACACCCGCTTATACTTCTTTCTTCCCAGACCTCATAAATGCTTGTGTACACAATCCCCAAAGCCTGCAAATGTCCCGGGAATGTGGCCAGGGAGGGCAGAGAGTAAATAGTCTGATACTCTGGCTTGCCACTTGGGCTGTATGTGTCTGGGAAAAATGGAATTTGGGAAATTCTTCCGGGAGAGGTCAGCTCCTTCCTTTCCCCATCCCGCCATCCAGAAAGTCTTGGAACTCACAGAGTCTCAGAGGCTGCCTTCAAAAAGCATGGTGCTAGGAAGGAGATTTTTAAAGTCATGGTGCCACAGCGAAAGCAGAGCAGGTAGGACATTGCCTTGGAGCGGCTGACCTGGGTTTGATCCCTGGCATCCCATATGGTCCCCTGAGCACCACCAGGAGTAATTCCTGAGTGCAGAGCCAGGAGTAACCTCTGAGCATTGCCGGGTGTGACCCCAAAAAGCAAAAAAAAAAAAACAAATAAACAAAAAAACCCCAAAAAACAACAAAGTCTTTCTAAATTGAAAAGGTAACTCACTTCTGAGGTCACTCAATCAACATGTGTGCATAATAGGGTGAAGAGGATGAGGAATATAGATTGAGATCCCAGGCAAGAAAACAGAGGGATATTGCCATCTCGGGGCTAAAGACCCCACACAGGGACCCTGGGAGTTATGAATGTTGCAATACCTCGGAAGATCAACATCAAGATACCATATCACAGCAGGGTTTATTCTTCTTTTGGTTTTTACCCCTCATATTTGTTCAAATAAAGTCCCAAACAAATATTATCATCTCCTCTTCCTCCTTCTCCTCTTTCTCCTCCTCCTCCTCTTCTTCTTTTTTTTGATTATTGGGCCTCACCCAGTAGTGCTCAGGACTTACTCCTGGTTCTTCATTCAGGAATTATCCTGGCAGTGCTCAAAGGGCCATATGAGATGCTGGGGATTGAACCCAGATTGGCCATGGGCAAGGCAAATGCCTCCAGCCCCAAAAAAATGACACAGAGAGAATAGAGAGGATATGACCAATGCAAAGCCCTAACAAACGGCAAAAAACGGGGTGAGGAGCACAACCAAGAGCTGGCAGGGGATAAATATAAAAAAAATAAAAGCTTAGCATATGTCAGCTTGATTTTCTTCTCCCTCTCCTGAGTGTTGCAGGACACCTAAAAGCCTAGGCCTCTGCATCTGCCCTGGATTGCCTCCTGCAGATCACTTCATAGATAGGGGGATAGTCTGAATGTGGCAGTCTTATCTGACCATGTATTCTGTACTGGCTGGTATAAATATTCTCCCATGCTACCACAATCATCGTGGGACTAGCTAGATCTTACCAGCATATTTGCCTGGCCACGTAGGATCCCTAAGTAATTAGACCAAAGAGAAAGGCTGTTGCCTCCAAGCAAACAAGCATGGCTCCCTGATATACTCAAAGGCAACTAAAATACAAAACTACCATGATGTAGAAGAGACTTGTGAAGGCTTGGAGAAATATTTAACTGGCATTAGTATTAGTCTTTGGTACAGAGACATGCCATCTCAGAACCCCCTTCTCTACCCTATAAAGGCATTTCCAGGCAGATCTTGGCTCAAAACATTAGCATATAAAAGGGCTAGGTGAGGTGCAGGGAGGGATTACCTAAGGGCATTTGACCCTCCCTGCTTTCCATAACAGTGGGAAGGAGGTCTGAGTTGTAGGGGTATAAAACTAGCCTGCTGCCTCTCTAGCGCTTCTTTTTTGGGCTCTCTGTGAGCTCGCACCCTTCTTGGGAGTCTTGTCTTCTCCTTTTACAGGGCCTTAACACGTGGTGGCTGCCATCTTGGCCTACACGTGACTTGGGTTCTAGCTGGGAATCCTAAGCACAGGGTTTTTCCTATTGCTGACTTGTATGCCTGAACCTGTGATAAGTAAAGCCTTTTAAAACTGCATCGGATTCCTGAGTCTTCATCCATTCCCCACCGGCGGAGGTAGAAGGGAACTCGCTTCCCGGCACTGTCGGGGACCCTGCTGCTCCCCGACACCTGAGTATCAACTTTCAGGCAAAAAGTCACTTGATCACTTGATCACATGACATCCCGTTATTCATTGATTTGCTCGAGTGGGTGCCAGTAACATTTCTATCTGACCCTATCTCGTGCCAGTGTAGCCTAATGGCATCTGCTTGCAAGAAGTATTTAAGTACGTGATAGTTCCCTTCAATGCTTATAGGAAACTGTGGAAAACAACACCCTCCTTTACCTTAAGCACGCTGGAACAGAATTCACCTTTCTAAAACCAAGAGATTACTGACCTGAATTTAAGTCTCGTCCTGGGTTGAAGGCGCGGCTATTCACAGTAGTAGAAAGTCGGTCACAACTAATGGTTCTAGACACGTTGGTATTAAAATTCCCATCGAATCTGAAACAACAGAAAGGCATCAGCATTTGGTGACTGTTCCATCCCCCAAAACAACACTCTCCCTGCAAATCAGTTTGTGCTGTAGATAAAGTAGCTCAGAACAGAAACAATGACATTGGACTTGTATAGTGAAACACAGACGTTTCAAAATCACTCCAGCATAGTATGAGGAAAAGCAACACGTGCATGCATCAGGTTTTAACAAATCAAGTTCTGTCTAAGGAAATAGCAGCGCTATTGCCTTTTGGTCATCTTGTTCCCTAACGAATCTGATTCAGGGACTGTATACAAAAATCCTACTAAGACAAGATTTGACAACCACTATTTTGTTTCTATTCGAAAAACCTCTGATATCCTTTTAACTTTAATTAATGTGTGTGTGTGTGTGTGTGTGTGAGAGAGAGAGAGAGAGAGAGAGAGAGAGAGAGAGAGGATAGATAAACCAGCACCTCATATGTTGGGGGCATCTACCCCACCATTGACTTAGATCTCCAGCCCCGAGTGTTGCAGGACTCCTCTAAGACTCCTATAAGAGCCTCTTCATCGGCCCTGGATTGCCTCCTGCAGGTCACTTCATAGATAGGGGGGGTAGTCTGAATGTGGCAGTTTATCTGACCATGTATTCTGTACTGGCTGGTATAAATATTCTCTCATGCTACCACAATGATCGTGGGACTAGCTAGATCTTACCAGCATATCTGCCTGGCCATGTTGGATCTCTAAGTAATTAGACCAGAGAGAAATGCTGTTTGCCTCCAAGCAAGCAAGCATGGCTCCCTGATAACTCAAAAGGCAACTGAAATACAAAACTACCGTGAAGTAGACGAGACTTGTGAAGGCTTGGAGAAATATTTAACTGGCATTAGTGTTAGTTATTGGTACAGAGACATGCCATCTCAGAAACCCCCTTCTCTACCCTATAAAGGCTTTTCCAGGCAGATCTTGGCTCAAGACATTAGCATATAAAAAGACATTAGGTGAGGTGCTGGGAGAAATTACCTGAGGGCATTTGACCCTCCCTGCCAGGGGAAGTTACATTTAGCTTATAGCTTCTCTCAGCTCTGCTAGGAGGCTTTGACTTAGCTCTGGGTCCTTGTAACAGCCAGATGGTCTCCTGAAGTTGCTGCATTTCTATAGCGCTATTTTCCTGTTTTCATCTCTAGGTAGCCCAGCCCATTCTGGGATGGGCTGGGGAGTTTGGGCGGATTTCTAGCTATAAAATAAGCTGCAAGAAGAAAGACGCTTTTCTTTTTTTTCCCCCTTTTGCCATTTTGGTTTCCCTTGGTGTTTTGCTTCTCCGTCCTCTCCATTCTCTGTTGGTCCTCAACTCGTGGTGGCAGCCATCTTGGCCTACACCTGGCTGGGGCCTAGCTGGGAACCAGAGTCTGGAGGTTTTCCCTGCTCTTGGATTGTATATTGGAACCTGTGATAGCAAAGCCCTTTTAAAACTGCATTGGATTCCTGAGTCTTCATCCATTCCCCGCCCGGCGGAGGTAGAAGGGAACTCGCTCTCCGGCACTGTTGGGGATTTCAGCAGTGTCCCCGACACGGGAGCCTCCTTTTTTTTTAATTTATTTAAAAAAAACCAACATTTTCAATTTGGGATGTGGGAGAGCAAGAGCCTCTCCCACATGTTTGAGTCCTTGGGCTTGATCCCTGGCATCACTTAGCTCCCGGCCGTGCTGGGGGTGCCCACCCGTCTCCAACAGAGAAACAAACAGCTGAACAGTTTTTTCCTCAGAGTTGTCAAAAAGATGATAAACAACCTACCCAACTTCCTCTCGTGGCACATGATGCAGCCTGCACCTTTCAACTTGTAATGTAAATAAAGCCAAGGTCCTTGGTGTCCAATGGCTCTGCGAATTCTAACACCAGGGCTAGAACAATACCGTTACTCTGATGGTAGCTGATCAATCATTGCTAGTTTAGTCAATGGCTCACTTGCCTAAGCAAACAGCATGCTGAAAGAAAGCGCCCTTATTCTTTTTTAGATACCGCAGATTATATCATGTATCATTGATTATACAATCACTGGGTACTACTTTTTTAAAGATAATTGTATGCAAAAGTAACAGAACAGAACATTATGAACCTCCAAGAAGGCTCCTTTGGGTTTTATTTTGTTTTGAAAAAAACTGGTTTTTTATTTACCCTGGTTACACCTAGGGCTTATTCCTGGTTGTCCTCAGGGATCACTCCTCACAGGGCTCAGGGGACCATCTGGGATGCTGGGACTGAACCAGGATTGGCTGCATGCAAGACGGGTGCCTTAACCCCTGTCCCTGTACTATCTCTTCAGCCCCTCCTTAGGATTTCAGATGCTGAGCAGATTCATAAGGTTTCAAAGAATTCCCCAAAATTAAATTCAATCTGACGCTGGCTGAAATTTTATATTAAAATCTGTACCTAAGGGCCGGAGTGATAGTACAGAGGGTAGGGCATTTGCCTTGCATGCGGCCAACCCGGGTTGGATCCCCAGCATCCCATATGGTTCCCTGAGCACTGTTAGGAGTAATTCCTGAGTGCAGAGCCAGGAGTAACTCCTGAGCATTGCTGGGTGTGACCCAAAAAGAAAAAAAAAAACAACTGTACCTCAGATGCTCAGATGTTAAATGCTTTTAATGAAATCCCATTCATGTGGGTAAAGGCTCCCATGTACACCAGAAGAAAACTCTTTAAAATTCAAAACCTGGGGCTGGAGACACAGCACAGCAGGTAAGGTGCTTGGCGTTGCATGCAACAACCTGGCTTTGATCCCTGGTACCCTAACTGCTCCCTGAGGCACCACCAAGAGCCATTCCTGAGTGCAGAACTAGGAGTAACCCCTGAGCATCACCGAGTACAGCTCAAAACCCTGCTCCCAAAATAAAAAATCCACAGACTAGTCACATGAACTTTCTATTTATTTGATTAAAGCACCATGTGATACTTACATGGCTGTTCATGACTGGGTTTCAGTCACACAATATTCCAACACCCATTTCTCCACCCATGCACATTTCCCACCACCAATGTGCCCCTTTAATACACCCCCACCCCTGCTCCCCAGCCTGCCTCTATGGCAGCTACTTTCCCTTCCCCCCCACACCCCGTTGGGCATTACGGCTGTAATACAGACGTTGAGAGGTCATCATGCTTGTTCCTTTAGCACTTTCAGCTCGCAGTTCTTATCCAGAGCGATCATGTACAGCTGTCTTTGTCACAGTGGCTCTTTCCCTATCCCAATTGCCTTTTCCCCAGGCGGTTGAAGCAGGCTTCCAACAGTGGACCAAACCTCCTGGCCCTTGTTTCTACTGTCCTTGGGTGTTGGTTTTATATTACGGTATTTTTTTTTTTTTTTTTTTTTGCTTTTTTGGGTCACACCCGGCGATGCTCAGGGGTTACTCCTGGCTCTGCACTCAGGAATTACTCCTGGCAGTGCTCGGGGGACCATATGGGATGCCGGGGATCGAACCGGCCCGCATGGGCTGGCTGCGTGCAAAGCAAACGCCCTACCCGCTGGGCTATCGCTCCGATCCCATATTACGTTTTTTATACCTCCAAAATGAGCGCGATCATTCCGTATCTGTTCCTCTCCCTCTGGCTCGTTTCACTCGGCATGATACTTAGTCAAATGAACTTTACTGATTACATTTCTCAATGTGTAAAGATGTCTTCAATGGAATCAATTTTATAAGCTCGGGGTGGGGGGGTCTTTAAGGCGTGCTTGGTTCCATAGCCAAAGGTGGTCTTGTTTTCATACACGTCCTCTCAGAGGATGAGGTCACTGCATGTTTAGGGACTTTCAGAGTTCAACGCCCAGAAGTTTATCAGTATTGTCAACTGGGATGCAAGGTCTCAGCTGTTTCACTCAGGGGCTGTTCTGCCTTTGGACTTGCTCCCAGCCATGTTCTCTATTGAGAACAGAGAACATGGCTGCCCTAGAGCCACAGAAAGAGAGAGGCAGAGAGAAACAGACAGACAGACTGTCAGAGACAGAGAGATAGAGACAGAGACAGACAGAGACAGACAGAGAGAAAAGAGACAGAGACTGAGAGACAGAGACAGACAGAGACAGACCGAGACAGAGAGACAGAGAGAAAAGAGACAGACAGAGACAGAGAGACAGAGAAGATAGAGATAGACAGGACAGAGACAGAGACAGACAGAGACAGAGACAGAGAGACTGTGCCTGCCGATGCCTTCCTGTAGGGCAGCAGCTCACTGCCCCCTTGCTTGACAAACCCCACACCTGGGTGCAAGAGGAGCAAGAAAAAAAGAGACTCACACTTTTTGGGGGCTTTCGGGTCACACCCAGCAATACTCAGGGGTCACTCTTGCCTCTGCTCTCAGGGAATTACTTCTGGTGGTGCTTGGGGACCATATGGGATGCTGGGAATCGAACCCAGGTTGGTTGTGTGCCAGAAAATGCCCGAGCTGCTGTACTATGGCTCCGACCCCATGCCCACTCTTCCTAATCAAAGGCCAGGCAGTAAGGCAGCATGGTCACTGCCACCAATGTGGCCGCAGTGCTCACCAAGGCATGACATTACTTATTTGTTCTTTTTGGGTCAGACCCGGCAATGCTCAGGGGTTACTCCTGGCATTGTTCAGGGGACCATACGGATCCCAGGGATTGAACCGGATCTGCTAACTGCAAGGCAAATGCCCTACCCACTGTGCTATCACTCTGGCCCCTAGGGCATGACAGTTCTTGTCTCACCCCTTCTTGGAGGGACAGACCAAGAGGACTCAGATGACAAAAATGGCTTTTTCTTGGGGGGGGTGGGGGGGGGGAGGGGCTTACTGTCCAAAGTGGCAGCGACCAGTAGCCAGCAATTGCTGAGATGGAGCAAATGTCAAAATCCTACAGCGCCCACTTTGTTGGCTTTTTGGGTCTCACCCGACGATGCTCAGGGGTTATTCCTGGCTCTGCACTCAGGAATTGCTCCTGGCCATGCTGGACCATATGGGATGCCAGGGATCGACTTCGGGTCAGTCGCAGGCAAGGCAAACGCCCTACCTGCTATATATGGCTCTGGCCCAGAAAAAAAAAAGACATTTTTATAACAGTAAAAAAAAGGGAATGGAATGATTAACCAGAGGGAGTGCTTGGCCAACACGGTCAGTCATAAAAAGGTTTCTCTTTATTACCTTCCTTTATCGGCCCCCGACCTAAGTCCCCTCTCTCCGGACCATCCCCTCTGACCACATGCTCCTTCTGGGCTCGGTCAGCACCCTGGCCTCATTCTACCACATCCGCCCTCCTCACCTTCCCACGGAAACTGCTCCTATCGTCTCCATCCGCCTCCTCCCTCCAACTCCCTGTCAGTCTGCTCCACTCCTCGCTGAGTCCTTTCGTCCTCTTTCCCTATGCTTTCATAATTGGGCTTCACAGAGTTATCATGCCGTCAACAAACTGATTTTCTATTCTATCCCACAAAGCACTACTCTAACAAAAATCGGACTTCTCCGTGGTTTCCCTATCCGACAAATAAAGGTTAAGGTGAATCGCCTAGAAGTGAGTCTGGCCCCAGCCACTCCCATCACTGCCTGAACCACTGACCTGCTGCCAGAGGGACCGTGACAACAGCGGACTTAAGACTGCAGGAAGAACTGGAAGTCACTAGAAGAGCAAAACCATGGAGAGTCTCCAGCACACACAGACACACACAGATACACAGACACACACACAGGCACACACCCACCCCTTGTGTGTCTCTCCTGCTCAGGGCTCCCAGTGCAGCGGGTGCAGCACCTACGCTCGCCTCCCCCCCCCACCGACCACTGCCTGGCCAGCGTGGGGAAATGTATTCTAGGCACGTGTGCCTTTAGAAAACAATCTGGAGAAAGAAAACCCACTATTCATCCTGTTCTAGAGGCCGAGAGACGTAAAGTTCATGCTCAAGATGCTTTATAAAAACATGTCAGCTGCTCTCTTGGGTTCTCCTGGAAGACTTTTCAATGAGCTGTCAATCAGCTCAGTTTGTGAAATGGGAAGGAACGAGTAAAAAAAAAAGAAAGAAATCACAGATTTCTATACAAATTGACCGGGTAACCCAACTCATCTTTACACATATGATTTCTTTCTTTCTTTATTTTTAGCGATAATAAAAGAAGAACAATTCTATCTAAATCACTCCTCAGAGCCTGACTGTGAAAAAGAGATACTGGCTGACTGCTTTATTTTCATAAGATAAAACCACAGTGCCTGAAACTGAGTTTTAAGAGAAAATTCTCCATCTTTCCTACCCACTTCAGAGAAAGGAAAAAAAAGAAACCACCAAAACAAAACAACAACCAAAAAACCTTCCTCCTGAATTTACTTTCATGAACAACTGATCGAAAAGGAATCCCGAGGGAGAAAACAGAAGTGGGACTCCCACTTTGATCTCTTCCCCATGGAGAAACTCACTCCCTGCCTGGCCTGCGCGATGTTCATTTGATTGACGTTTGCTCTGATGTGCAAACCGCTTTGAACTTCAGACATTTAATTCCCATCAGGCTGCAGTCATTTTTATTCTCCTTCAACAGGATTTACAAGCAGGAGATCAGCAAATGTAGAAGATAAAATAAATGTGCAGAAGCTTTGGATCTTACATCAAAACCGTGTTCAAGTGACTTCCAATTGGATTTCGTTCAGATTCAGTTCACAGTGTAAATCAACTTTGCCGCAGAGGCCCAGTTTAGAAAGAGAAAGATATAAAGGAGAGAGAGAGACACAAATACCAGTTGGGGGTTTACTTCCTGCATCTCTTTCTCGGTCTTTGTTTAAATTGCCTTTGGAAGGTGATTTCCCAGGCAAATCATTCAGAACCCTGCGTTTTCCTCGTTATTTCCAGCAAAGCCTGCCCAATTTATCACACGGCGCACAAAACCCACACCCACCGAGAGGGCTCCCAGCGCCACGGTGATTGTGCACGGACCCAGTTTAAGAAGCAAATCCCTGTGGAGCTCTTGGAACGTCGAGGTTTCAACAGATAGTTGAGTTCATGATAAACAAAGCGGATCGGATGACAGCTAATGAGGAAGGGAATAATTTTTTTCCCCATTTGTTTGCTGGCTTTTAATTATCACTATAGTGCAGAGACAGGTGCAAAAAGGTTAAAAAAATGTTCTTTCTTCTGGAAGCCAACTGAGTATCAGATCAGAAGCTGGTGTGCATGTTAGGAGGCTTCTGGGGGTGGGAATGGGGGCTGGTGGTGCCGCGCGGCCCATGCTTCCCTGACCTTCCCAAAGGCACCTTGACAACAGCGCCCGCTTCACCCGGAAGCCAAAGAGCAGGACCTCTTTATCAGCCAGAGCCTTTAAAAAGAAGATCTGGTGAGGCCGGAGACAGAGCCCAGGAATAAGGTGCTGGTCCTGCAGGTGGCTGACCCTGGTGTGAACCCGGCATGGCGCAGGGTCCCTGAGCACCGTCAGAAGTGGTCCCTGAGGGCAGAGCAGGAATAAGGCCTGAGCAGCACTGGGTGTGGCCCCTCCCAAGGAAATGAAGATAAATAAATTGAACCAAAGGCCTGGCAGCAGAGAAAGACCCCCACTGACCGACCCCCCAGGCCTGGGCTGAGCGAGCGCCTCCTCGCTGCTGATGGCTGTGTCGGATACGAGCGGACGCGGCACTTTACCTCCATCAGCCGGGTCCCCACTCCTTTCTGGGAAGTGTCTGCTCTCCAAATATTTGAGCAACACCAGTTGAAAAGAATTAAACAAGGACCCCTTATCTTCCACTTAACCACCCGTGAGAATAAAGTTAAACAAAGAGCGAGCTAAGATAAAAATCAAACATCTGCACTGGCAAATATTTAAACTCTGTTTGAGTGAGGCGAGGAACAGGGCGGGTGGTAGGAAAGGGATCACTTCAAAAAGGAGGAAAAAAATTCACGTTTCTAAAGTAAATGAGACTCCAAGCCCCTTCCCTGCCCGCCCCACTGAGGCTACAGGCAAAACACCTCAATTAATGGCCAAACGGAGAAGCTGTCAAAGAAGGCACAGCAACCATGTTCCCAGAAATGGGTTTTTCTTCCATCTCTGCTTAGATGGCAGTGATAAGGCACATTCTTTTTATTCTTATCAGTAACAAGGATTAGATCTTCAGCCCTGATGTCCCTGAAGGGAGGGACCTGTGAGGCCCTATTACACTCCCGCTAGCAAACAGCCTGTTACTACACCAACTTCTCCGCTGCCAGCCCCTGCTCTCCCTATTGAGTCTCGTTTCTGGATTCCCAAGGGGTGAGATCAAACCTTTGGCGGAAGGAGGGGACTCCCATGAACGGTGCTCAGTGGCTACTCCCAAAAGTGCTCGCGTGGGGGAGGAAGGGAACGGCCACTCATGCAGGAATTGGGAGGCCTAAACTCCAGCATCTCCATGCAGACCTCAGCCCCTCTCGCCCAGGATCAGTTTTTAACTGATCTCTTTATCTTTGTTTGTTTGATGGGCCACATCCAGC